>LKNJ01001726.1:0-127715 GCA_002120245.1 Maccullochella peelii
CAATTGGTGGCTGACTAAATACTTTTTTGCCCCACTGTAAATATTGGCCAAAAAAGAAGCAACATATACTGTATGTGCATGCTTGCTGTTCTGCTTCTACTCAGCTCATCCAATCCAAAGAGTAACTGTTTGGTAAGTCATAGAGGCACTGATGCATCCCATAACTTTCCCTATAATTGCTACAGTACTGTATGCTCTGACTCCGCCACAGTGAAATCTGCTTTTCCTCCTGTCCGCTGACACTCAAGTTGAGGTGTGCTATTCCCATTGGATGTCTAGTCACCACCACAAATTTAAACTCAGCTAGACTGAGCTGATCATTTCTATTGACAAGACCATGGTGACTCCTGCTCAGGCTGCAAAGGATTTGGTATGACTCCAATTATTGTGTGAGTCCCACATGGCAGCCACAGCCCGATCCCTGAAAGTTTGTGCTCGGCAACATACTTGGAATCAAATCCTTCCTTCCTCACCAGGCCCTATGCCGCTAATGGCTGTTAAATCTTATTTTCTCAGTGCCAGTCTGGCTGTTCCATTTCAGTTGCTCCAACTTTTTACCCTATCTTGCCAGTCATGGAACATCCTTGCACAACAACAATTATCTTTCAATGCAGGCAAAATTATCTTTTTTTCTAAACATAAACCACATTTTCTCCCAACAAATAATATGTCCTCTTCTCTAATTCACGTTAATTGTTCCAAAAATTCCTCCCATCTGCTTTTTAGCTACCATTTTCCTTTTCCCAGCAAACTCTTCTTTATGATGCTGCTGGGAACACAAAAATATTAGAGGGCACTAAAGTTTTGACCTTTCCTGTTTGCTTGTACTGTAGATGGAGTAATCTACAAATTTTCGGTTAGTCTACTATTGATTCTGGTTAGCGGCATCAGCTGTCTAAATATCACAGCAGTTGGAAGAAATTCAGAAAGAAGCAACTTAACACGGGACTTAGTAGAAGGATGTTGTATAACAGGATACCGCCTCTTTTAATGAAAAGGCAGCAAAGCGACCTTTTGGTTTAAGAGATTGTCAAATCAAGAAAAGGTCACAGGTTTCGATTTCTCAAACAGCAACTTGTCTTGTTGAAGTTTTCATGAGTAACATTCTGGACCCCTTCCTGCTAAATTGTTCTAAGTCCTGATAGTGTTATCAGGTAAATGTGTCGTATTAGCGGCAAATGGAGCTTCTGAACAAGTAACGATTTGGGTGGAATAGTGTTCACAGATCACTATGAATATATTCTGTGTGTCTGTGATTGAGATGAGAAAAGGAAAGAACTATTTTTGAGAAAAAATAAAGCAAGTGATACATAAAATACAGGCTTTCCATCCATTCCAGTAAGCCTGCGCCTTTTCTTACTTTAAATATGATGACATGAAAACTGGTACATCCAGTGTTAACTTTACTTAAGTAAAAGCACCAGTGCAACAATGTAAAAATACTCCATTAGAAGTAAAAGTCCTGCATTCAAAATCTACTTAAGTAAAAGCACAGAGGTATTATGAGCAAAAGTACCAAAAGTAAAAGTACTCGTTTTGCAGCAAAATATCCCATGTGACTGAAAATATTATATATGACATTGTTAGATTGCTAATGATGATTCATCATTGTGTAAGTAGCTAGTTTTGTCGGGGGTTGGGCAGCTCCAAAGGGTCACCTTTAGAGAGAGAAATGATTAATGGGAGATGAAAGAAGAAAAAACAAAGTTCGGATACACGTTTTATTTTTTTGACTTTTCTCTAATATTTACTCTTTTGTTAAATATTGGATAATTTTATCTCTGAGAGGTTTAGAGGGGACATGTCTCTTTGGTGGAACTGCTAACAACTCAACAAACAGCAAAGAGGCTGCATGCTGCAACTGAAGTAATCGCCAGTGTTGTATGTGGTGGTATTAATCCCAGTATTGGATTAATACAGAACTACTGCCACTGCTATTCATTTTCTAACGGAAGCTGGCAATATGACAATTTCTTTGGAGGTTCTGAGTCACTCTTTCATTGATAGTGCTCCCAGTGTACCTGCATTGTAAGAGATTTGCTCAGTTGCGACCATAACTGACTACATAAACTCATGCATCATACAGTGTATAATATTTTAAATGGTAGCAGTCACATAGTAAAATGTATTGTGCCCCTTTAACACCCACTTATGCTCACATTCATCCATATAAACATTTACACACTGCTCATACAGCATATGCATAATTAGGTGAAATATAGCAGGAAAGAAAAGCTATGCTCATGTAATATGGATAGAGTGTGTGTTAGTAGGGAGAGATGAGTTAATAATGCTGAGGAGTCAGAGCTTTAGAAGTAAGTGGAATGTGTTTTCTTCTTCATGAGTGGACAGGGTCTGCATACTCTCTCTCTCTTTCATACACACACACACACACACACACACACACACACACACATGCGCGCACACACTTGTTTTGGTCTTTTTACAGTGTGTGGGAGATAGATGATAGAAAAAATGCTAAACAAAAGCATAAACACACACACACACACACACACACACACACACACTCTGTGGACCCAGAAACACACACTGGATCAATGAGGTGCTAAAGTGTGACTGTGAGGTAAAAGTCTCTGTCTCCCTGCCTCTGTCTCTGTCTGCCTCCCTCACTAGGTCAGTGGAAATAATGTGTTTGTGTGTGTGTGCCTAAGTGACAGGAAAAGGGACAGGGGGTGGGTGAGAAAGATATACGCCATGTAGAGAAAGGACCAACAGAAGGAGACCGTCAAAGTTACCAGAGTGAGTGACTGACGCATTTAAAGAGGCAGAGAGGTGGTTGGCTGATAGACTTATATGGAAGTCCATATACCTCTCTTGATGCGAGTGTGTGTGTGTGTGTGTGTGTGTGTGTGTGTGTGTGTGTGTGTGTCTGTGCCCCACGCTTTCAGGAATTTCAGCCAGATAGTGTTTTCAGCGGTGTCTCCATCAGACTGTCAACATAGACACAACAAGACAAAGAATGTGTGAAAGAGGGTGAGAGCGAAGGAGCAGCTATGAGATAGAAACACCAACACAGAGTGACGTGTGTGTGAGAGAAATCTGGATTGACAGCGTGAGAGGAGATGGTCTCTTCAAACACTAAGGAGTGTGAGGTTAATTAGTCTATTTTCCTCTATTAATGGACCTCTTTCATGACTGATCCAGCAGTTCACTGATATCGGGTGCATGTATGTGATCAAGTCATCATCTGGGCATGTGTGCACTGTGTCTGTGACTGTATAAGTATGTATGCTTGCATATGTGCTCTCCTTTTGGCCTTGTGTGTGAATATACGAGTATATCTGCATAGTGGGGTTGGTTGTGTACATAAATTATTCATAAATTTGATTTAATGTACAACTCTAATTCATCATGAATATTTCTAATTTCTCATATATATGATAATAGGGATGTGTGTTTGCACGGGAGTGTTTGTGTGACTGTGTCTCAGTGCAGAAAGAACCTGGGTGTAGTTATGATCTGAAGCCAGGTCAGCTGCTAGCTGCACAACATCAGTGATACACAGCTCCATAGCTGCAGGCAAAAGAGTGGTCGATATCGAGATGATGTGGAAAGATTGAGAGATGGGAGGTGTGAAGAGGGAGAAAAAAGCAATAAGGAAGGTACAATAAGGATGGAGAATACAAACTGAAGAAGCAGCGAGAAATTTGGGATTAGAAGAAACATAAATGCATATGTATTAATCCGCATTAATTGTGACTCTGATGACAGACAACCTGAGCTCCCTATGTGAGTGCAGCTAAATACAAGAAAGTGTCTGAAATGAGCCACAAAAGGGCTTAGTAAATCTGATGATCTTGTTGCAAAAAGGTAAAAATTATCACATTTTAATTATCTCTAGCGAATCAAAGTACTCATTTAAGAATCCGTAGGGGTGGAGGTTGTGGCGTAGAAAAGGGGTGTAAGGACAGCTTGATAAAACAAGGAGGGCCTGCCAACTCTGTTCATTCCCACACAGGCTAACCCCCTGCAGGGAGACCAAAACTAAATTAAAAAGTGTAAACGGGGATTTCACAGCCTGGCAATGAGTCATGGAGCAAACCATGCAAGCTACACACACACACACACACACACACACACACACACACACACAGGAATGGACACACAGGTAAATACTAAGGCATTAGACGCAAGTCATATATATACACACACATATAGGCACAACGCCCCATCACTATACACAAACTCAGACTAGAAACACAACAACAAAAGGTAAAAGTTGAAGCAAATGGACACACTCAATGCATATGAGCAAAGTTAAGGTCGTGTGCTCAGACCTACATTGAAGATCACTGCTCTACATGAACTGATCTGAGCCCTCTTTTTTCCCCCTGTGTCTGCATGTCTCCCCCGAGACCCCCTACATCATTTCGTATGTGCTAAAAAGATAGAGTGTCAAGGCGTTAAGAGGATGAGCTGGAGAAAGTGTTGCAGAAATAGATGGGTTGTGAAATTGAGATGGTATTACATTTGAATGTTCTCGTACACTATTTAATAGTCGAGAGGACCAGTGAGATTCGCTGTTTTTCTTTAATTTGCATCTCATTTCTCTCTTTCGCACCCTTTCATTCACTTCCTTACTCACTCTCACCCTCTGCTTGACTTTTTTTCCCTCTCTTTTTTGTCGTTCTCTAATTCACACGTAAAAACACGCAGGTAAAAACGTTGAAATTAAATTAAAGTTTAACAACATGTAAGAAGTCCTAAACTGCCACTTAATGTAACTCATTATTTTAACACTGTCAGCATAACAACTCGCAGTGACTATTTATCAGCGCTATTTCAGTTGCCACAGTTCACCCTACATTAAATGCTATTAAGTCTGCGCTTATAACCCAGTAGCTCAGAGCTGGAAAAACAGGAAGGGGAAGAAGAGAGAGAAGCACAAGTGGAAGGAAGGAAGACATAGAGATGGCAAAGACTGAGGAAGAAATGGGGAAAAAAAACAAAAAAACCAGAAGAGATGCTGTGTGTGAAAGATAGAGAAATACTGGTAGAATGATAGAGGACAAAAGGAGAGGGAACAAGAGAGAGGCAGAAAACGAGTTTTAGAGAGCTGAGGCATGCAATCAAATGTGCATCTTAGAAAGGCCAATGCTCATTTTCTGTCTCCCTGTAGAGTCTTACTTAATGAGGTAAGCTGCCAAGTCTTAAAGTAGGAGGGGAATTAGCTATTCATCCGCACAAAAGCAAGCTGGCAGACCATGCATTCCCCCTGTTTCTGTGTCTCTCTCTCTCTCTCACACACCCACACAAACACACACAGAGACCCCCAGCCAGTTGTGTATAATTCACTATTATCCTTCCTGTCTTCTGACTCAAGGCCAGTAATCTATGAATAGATTGTTTGAAACAAAACAAGCTGGTGGCCTGAGGTTGCTCTCCTAATGTGGACAGAGGTTCCCAACTACAGATCAGGACCCGCTCAGAGGGCTCCAAAACTGTTAGAGGGGTTAGAAGAGGTAAAGCCTATGAGTTTCTGGAAGATAAGAAATATAAATATCAGTCATGATATTGAGCATTACTGATAGCATTAGTCTGTAGGTTTTTAGACACTGCATTAATTTGTAATGGAATAGCTATATGTGAATGTTACATGTGTAACATAACAATGTATGAATAATATCTGCCTGAGCATAATTTGTTTACTGTCTTAAAATCTACTTAAGGGGAATGTAAGTGTTTAAGAGGTTATTCCAGTACATGTTTATTCTAAATTCAAGTTTGTGACTGCAAGACTAATTTAACACCTCTCACATGGTTGTAAAAATGAAGCCACGTCAATGCAAAGTCAATCATCTGAGGACACGATAAAACATGAAAATACTGAAAAAACTGTCTCTGGACTGAATTTAGGCTAAAATGAGAAATGCTGGCAGTGGAGGCCTGGTCTTGTTAGCTTGTGGTTACAACATCAGGTGTAAACACATTATTGTCTGTCTGGCACTCAAAGCTAAAGTCTTGCTCTGACAGCAAAGTAATTGTATATGGAAAATTTGAAATGATGGTTAGGCATTGTAACCTTAGTTATGTGAACACAGGTGCAGCCCTCTAATAGGGGTTTTTAGAGCTGCCCACTCATCTTCACAGCTCTGGACACTTGAAAGTGGAAAATGAAACCTGCGTTTGATAAAACTGAGTAATGTGAGCTGTGATGGCTATTCATGAAAAGGGAGACAATATAAGAGGTGAGAAGGATGAAAAACTTAAGAATGGAGGGTCCTAGGGTTGATTTTTATCCAAACTAATCCACTTTATTTTTGATATTGAGAAACAGGAGACAGTAGGATAAAGAAAGTTTAAAGCTCCAATTGAAAATGAGACTATAAGCATACAAAATAAAATAAAATGTAGTGCAAAGATTCTGTTTTTGTTTCCTTTACTTACTTTGGTGCATAATAAGAGTTTTGTTTGGGTTTGCTCCTTTCTATTCACTTTGCTTTATTGAAAGCATTTTGAAATGTGCTCACTGCAAGAGAACCTTGCTTATTGTGAACAGCAGTGAACAGTGTCTTCTTGGAAACAACGACTTTTCCATGCATGAGAACAGGAAATCTGGGTAAGAATCAAATCAGAACGATCTGTTTCTTTAAAGAAACTGGGTTTTTTTCAGTAAAAATGTGTAAAAACTATGAGCCTTACAAATGGAGGAGAGGAGAGGAGAAGTGGCTGTGGCTTTGTTGTAATTCAATGCAGGTCTCCATTGATTGACTGCACACGCCTGACACTCCTCAAGTTCATAAAGCCCCATGTTTACTTAGCATGCACACTTCACTACATACGGACTTGTGCGTATGTGTGTGCTTGTCTATACACATCATGAGCCTGTTCAGTCAAGGTGATACCAAACTTGCAAACAAAAGCAGGTGACCAAAGTTTGTCTTGGTTTAGGCCAGACTGATCAATGTCAGTCTCATGAGTATTTGACAAACAAAGTCAGTGCGTTCCTGTTTGTCAAGCGCGATGTGCCTGCCTGTTCTCCAGATCACATGCACATACCACTACATGAAAGTGTGTATGCATACATGTGTGCAATACAGTATATGCCTGTGTGCATGTGTATTGGCTTTGAGCTGTGCATGAGTACCCGTGCTTTCACAGATTTGTGTGTGTGTGTGTGTGTGTGGAATGTATACTTTTAAGTATTTGTGTAGGAGTAATTTACCTTTCGGACATTAACCCAGTAGCCTATGATACGGTCTGTAGCCTCAGGATCTTTCTGTGTCCACTGCAGGTTGTAGGAATAGTTGTTTCCTTTTAGAATTCGGACTGGGTTGGGTGTGTCAAAGTAAAACTCAGCGTTGTAGGGTTGTGCTGTGGGATGGGGGGAGAACAAAATGTCACTGCTGAGGAAGATAACTGCCCCATGTTGAATATGAATATAAGATGGATGAATAATAGATAGATAAAGAGAGATTTTTTCCACAAATGAACAACAAAGCATTGTCTCATGTATGTTCCCTCACCAGAGACATTAAATGTGCATGTTGATGTTCCTGCACTGTTGCTGACTCGGCACTCATAAGAGCCATTGTTGACGGGTTCCAGCTTAAACTTCAGCTCCGGCGTCTCCTTCAGGTCCGGCATGGGCATGCGGATGAAGTCGCCATTACGAAACCAGCGGATGTCTGTTAGGCGTGGCGGGTTTGACCGCAGGACTGTACACCTCAGGGTCACCATCTGATAGTTCCTAGAACGCACATCCTGGAAGACTGGGTCCAGTATGGGAGGATCTGCAAAGACAAAAGAACTGTGAGCTTTAGTCCATTTAAAACATTTGTTAATTAAAGTTTTTAGATGTTGTTTAACCTGCCCTGTCTATTGATATAAAGGGTAAGAGGTGCAGAAAGCCTTCGAGGCAAACTTCTCCCATGTGCAGCAAAATCATGTCATAAGAACGTATGTACATATCGTCCATTAACTTATCTACTTTTGTGCTCATGCTCATATACAGTATACTGACTGTACAAAATATTAGGGACTCTTACTTTGTGATTAAGCATAGTGATGAGGTGAACCCATTATCCCTAATTATTTTCCATTTTAAAATCTATTTCCATCATAAAGGGGGAGATGAAGGTAAGCCAAAGCAGAAAAGTTTGAGAAGGAATTTTAAGCTTAGAGACTGAGCTACGAGATGTGGACAATGCAAACTGGACTGCAGTGGTGTACATACATCACCATAATGCATGTCTCATTTTCTCTGTCTAGTCATCTTTTTGTTCTCTGCAGTGTAAATCTCCTCTCAGCATCAGAAAACATTAGTTTTGAAAAATCACCCGACACAGAGCAACTGTTACTGCCTCAGGGGATCCAGCATTCCTACGAGGCACGAACCCATCCCTTCTGCTAACCTATCCTAACCAGCTGTAATTAACCTGTCAGCAACGATGTGTGGCTCTGCGGTTAATGACTGACTAGCTGCTGTTGCCCTCGGGTCAGCCAAGACACAACACAGCCAAATGACTCTGCCGCAAATCACCAGCCAGCTAGCTCACCCCTGGCTAATCATGTAGATAATAGACAAGATGCTAATGGTGGTATTGTCGTACTAACGGTGATGAGATCTGGTGTTAAGGCCCCCAGAGGTGAGGCAGCATGACTAGAGTCCCTTATGAATCAAGTTTATCAGACACAGATGTGTAATTATAGTCTAATCTACGTTATGCCTGTAATTTAGACAGATAGAGCTACGAATGAGCAGCACTTAGGAGGAGAGAAAGAGACAGACCGAAAGATAACAAGAGAAGCAGGCGAGAAGACTGAAACAGAGAGATGCGCTTATTGTGCTTGATATAATGTGGGAATCTCCAGGCCGAATTAAACATCCCAGGAGTAATGACAATAAAAGAAAGACATTCAGCAAGGAACTTCCATAATCACAGTGATCTGAATGACAAATTATTCAGATGTTTAAACAACTGATATGGCATGTGTCTATGAAATCATGGCCATTGAACATAGACAATCCAGTGTTGATATGTTTAAACATGAACTTACCTCTACCAGCACACAAGTTTAAGGCCATTAGTTAACTGTTTATCTTATGTTATTCTTGCTTTTTTATTGTCTTTTTTCCATTTTATTTCGTATAGACTCTGTATTTTATTGGCTTTATTATTTCTTTAATGCTTATCCTTTCTTTATTTCTTTTATATATTTTTCAAATGGGAAATAGCTCATTGCCATTTTAATTTTTAGAAGACAGCCACAACACTGCATGGCTTCCACATTTCTACATCATTAAAGTTAATAAAAACCCAACAACTAAAGATCTGAAGCTCTTATGAAAATACATATTTAGTATTCTTTCTGTGAGTAAAGCTTTTACTCTTTTTTCTATAGGTGCAGGTATACACAGCCAAACCAGCCAAGCCAGTTTACCATTCTGTGCTTGCACTCCAGTCAGAGGAACATGGGTAAGCACCTGCATGCTAAAAGGACTGGAAACCACCATAACATTTAACTTCTCCGGTTCTGTGGTGCCGGTCTGTTTTTTAGTCTAGACTCTCAGCATGTGGATGCAACACAGCTTCCCACTTTCTTATTTGTAGAATCTAAACATTTTACATTTACTGCTGGGTGTCTTTTGGCCTCTTGAAAAGACCGTGTTACCTACACTTCCTGCACCCACAATGGTACCATGTGATAGAACTGAGGGATGGGTGAGCAGTCAAAGGTCATACTGTAATCCTATGGACTGATTAGTGTATGGTCACATACCCTGGTCCTGCTTACTGACACACACATGCATACTGATGGCTATCTGACTTTGCAAACAGGTGGCAAGGGTAAATAAAAAGCAGGCAAACTGTGGAGCGATGGTGATAGAAGCAGGGAGGAGGGAGGGAGAGAGGAGGAGGTGTGTTGTGAGCTGGTTTGTGAGCAGTTTATAAATCATTCCATCCCCAGTAGAATTTGGTAGACAAGTTATTACAATCCCTTACCTGGCCTTAAGTATTCATTTAAACAATTATGTAAGTTTGTTGGCAGTAGGTTTCACTTTTGTAAGTTGTTGGGTTACTTCAATTTCTAACCCAACTTTTTAAAATCTCCGGAGCATTGTTTGTGCATTTCTTTGTTTATTTTGCTACTCATTCGGGACTCACAGCACCGGACTGCAATTCTTCATAGTCAGAAGACCATAATCCATGTAAACACACCATCGCTATCAGTCTTATTGAATGCTAAATGGATTCCATCCGGGAATGCAACACTGACCAAGCCAAACATTCACAGTACACAAAGAGTAAAATCAATTTACATGAGACTGAGAGAGGGAGGAGGTGAGTGGGGGAGTAAGGTGGGATGAAGGGAGTGAGAAACAGCTCTTAAAGACGAAGACAATGAAGAAGACAAATGATAGGGAAAGTGTTTTGTGAAAGTGAGAGAAGTCGATGATTGAGTATGGGAGGTGGGGAGAGAATGAGAGAATGCAGGATGCAGAAAGGGAATGACAAGACAGAGAGATCCTCTCTCATGGCCAGCAGTTAGCTGATTAATGATGATGAGAATGGCAATGAGGAAGAACAGCCACCTCTCTCGGAGCGAAAGTGGGCAAGCAAAGAGGGGATCCTAGGCAAAGAGAGGAAGTGGGAGAGGAAAGAGTGGCAAGAATCCACGTATCCACTTAATTATATCTGCCATAAAAAATGATGGCATCCTTCCCTCACATCGATCAACAGTGCTAAATGGAAGGAGGCAAACAAACTTGATAAAATAAACAAATTAATTCAAATTGGAGCGAGCGGGCCATAAAGAAGGGCAGTGGGAGAAGAAGAGAGCAATCACACTTTTGTTGGCTGAAGCTAAACAGTAATGTCTCCTCTTTTATGGTGCTTCTCTATCTGCCAACCTGTTTCTCTCTTTTTCATCTTTCTAACCTCCCAATCACACACTTTTTTTTTCTTAACACCTGACCATGCCCTCCAGCACCCCTAACCCTGCTTCCCTGTTTCCCTTAACCCTGTTTCTCTCTCTCATGTATCTGTGTCATCTCGCTCTTTCTTTCTCTGTCCAGAGTGGGGTGGCCACCTGGTCCATTAATCAGACTTGGCCAGTGTGGACAGCAGAGCTCACAGTGTTGCCCTTCCGCCCTGCCTGCATTAGCAAGCCCTGTAAATCCTTCTTGAAAAGGGGTGGAGATGAGAAGAGAGGAGGAGAGGAGAGGGTGCTGATTTGGGTGTGTTTTGTAGTATGTGAAATTGGTCGTAACGGGCCCAGTACTCTCAGACAAAGACATAGTTGGTTCTTCTTTCAAGCTTAAATTTTTTCTTAAAATTCAATACAAACTTATAGTGGCTGATTTTGTCCAAGATGTACTTTTAATTGCTTTATCCACGGAAATAAACAGGTTCTTCTCTTACAGTTTTTCTTGATTACCGACAAATAAATCCAGCTACTGTAGCAATGACTTTATCCCCTCACAAAATGTGAGTATTTTCAAATATGTGAAAGGATATAAGCCCAGGGTCTAAAATATAGATAGATTGACTTTGTTTAATACATTTGATAAAATGCATTATTCTTATGGCTAAAAGTAGGACCAAAATATAAGTCAGTCTGAGAATTCTGGTTCAAGAAGGACAAATATCCTACTCTAAGTTGCTTGATAAATAGCCCAGTCCTTTCATTTTTCCTCTCTTTCTGATCCATTAGTAGTTATATGTGTTTTACATGTACTGTTCTTGTATTTTCTACCCTCATGTTTTTTTCTAATATCTTGTACATTTCATCACTTCAATTAATAGTAGCCTTTTAACTTGGCCTTGTACACATGGCACACTGGGGGTGTGCTGAAAGGGGTGAATTGAATACTGAATTCCTGTTAACATAAATTTACTGAATTAAACCAAGGATTTACCAATGCAATAATACACTGCTGTGCAAGCAGGCTTCAACCTATACAGCACATTACGGACTCATCTAATGACATTTTAAACTATAATAACTTAATATAAAACTTAATAGTTTAACTTTTTTGTTAACAGTGGGTTTATTAAGTTATTAAGTTATGAAAAACTATGAACGCACAGACAACAGCAGATAGACTTCCTTAAATTCCTCAGTTCAGAGCTGATCTTCTTGGACGAACAACTTCAGTACTTGAATTTTGGTGTCCTTACTTGTTCAGAATAAGCTGATGGTGTCACAGAGAAGCTCAGACTCAACCAATTACCCTCTGTAAGGATTTCCTTCTGTAGGTTATTATGTTTGACCCATTGGTAACAATATGCTACATGGATGACAACACTGTTGCTCACACAAGGAAGTTCAGCGGGGAACCCTGTGTCACTGCTGCTGATGACGACTTCTATATGGTGCGCCAATACAAACGGAGCACATCCAGTGTTTATAGTTTATAGAAGGGGCAGACATTTTCATGTATTTGTGATGGTATTCTTGGATTGATTATTCATTTGTAACCTCCCGTAAATACACGGAAAGCTGGAAAGTTCTCAAAACCAGCAGCATTTGGCTTTGGGTGACTTTGTATGGTTTGATTAGATAAACGAGGATGCCAGTATGTTTATATTAGCTGACAGATTCCAGAAAAAATCTAAACCAAGTTTGTATTTCACGTCACGCTCTCTCAACCTGTCAACTGTGTGCAGGCAGATGAGCATAAGTCAGAAGTGCCATTGCTTGGTACTGTGAGTACCAGCACAATTCAAGCATTGCAGAAGTAAGTAAAAGTAGGTAACCTCATGGGAAGGGATAAGGTATTGAAGTTATGTATTACTTTAGCAAGACAGATCATATTCCTTTCTCAAAGCCCATCCTGCGGGAGTATTATAATGATAGACCCCACTGGAGTGCTCACAAAGGGGAATGGGTAGATTTAGAGAAAACTGCCTTTGAGCCGTAGAGGTGTGTCCTCATTTCCTTTTACTCTCCCTTTTCACACTCTTTACATTACCATACATTTCCTTATCTGACTTTAGGGTACAGAGTTTTGAGCAAAGTATGAAGATTATGCCATTACTGAGGGTGGGGCAAAAGAAAAGCGCAGTGTTTTCATGGATCTCTGATATAACCATAGCAACAAAGAAAGACTTTTTATGGCCTATAGCGGTCAACGCAAAGGTAACATTAGAAAGAACTGTACTCAAAAACTGAACTCCTGTCACACAGAGCTTGTATACTTTCATTGAACATGATGCCTACCAAACATTTTCTCTCTATTGGTACTACCATTGTTACAGTTAATATTCTCTACCTACTATAATCTTTATACCTTACTACTTTATTTTACACATTGCTACTGCATATAATCTAGTTCTGCTTTGTGTATTGTTATGTTTCATTTGTTTTATTTTCATTTATAATGCATTTTTCTTTGTACTGCTAACATTACAACTACTATTACTTTTTGCTGCCGAGGGATCATTAAAGTTTCACATTATCCGGTCTTATGTTAGTAGTAGACAAAATGCAGCAATAATAGTATTTGAAAGCAGCCGTAACCAATCTGGACAAACTGCACTGCAAGAGATGGCACAGGTAACCCCTGCCTTCTGCTGCTTGATCTAAACAATGGTGTTGTGATGTTGCAGGTTGAGCTCTTGGGTGAACATAATCTGATCCACACTTACATTGCACATTGAGTTGGACCTGTGCCTCTCTGCGTTTGATGTTAAGCCCGTTGTATGGAGCAGACTGGCACCGGTACAGCCCCATCATGTCCCGGCTGACGTTCTTTAGCCTCAAGCGGCCATCAGGTGTCTCCACCATGGTCGTCCCTGATGGCATTAGCAGGTCCTTTTCTGTCCGTGACCAGAGTATAGGCGGACGTGGTTTGCCATCTGACACCAAGCACACCAGCTCAGCGTTACCTCCCTCTCGCACACTGACCACCTGACCTCCTGGTGGAACCGACAGCACTGGAGGAAAGACTGGAGGGAGGGAAGGGAAGGGCAGAGAAAAAGGGAAAGGAATAGTAAGGAAAAGTTATTCTCTCACTTCTACATAAATTGAAACAAACATAAATAATGTATTGTATTTTTACAACAATACAAATTGCTGTAATAAAGAAAAAACTCTCTATCTTCATACAATTTTCATTACAATGAAAGGAAAATCTGATATATTGTAGCTTGTAAATATCTACTAAAAAATACATAAGTATAATACCATTTAATACTATTATCCAAATATAAATACATCTGTAAGATAGGAAGGAAAAACCTTGAGAATAGGTTAAATATTTGGTTTCACTTTAACCTTTTTTAAATTGTGTGGGTAAATTAATAAATGCTTGAATGGAAAAGAAGGGTTACAGTATATGTCATTAATAATAAGTTAGGAGGTGGACATGACGTAAAAATTACAGATGGTGTGAAAACAGAAACTGAATGAAAGAGCCAGACGGAGAATAAAAAGGTAACAAAGAAACTGTCATTTACGAGGTTAATTTTACTGGACAATTACACAGTTTCAATGCAACATAGGAACATTAAAAAAAGATTACTGCTCAGTATTAAGTGCTAACATTCTGGTTAACCACACATGAGTACCAACAAGGGGGTGAAGTGCATAAAGAGACAGCGAGAAAGGGGAAAAGGGATACTGTCTGAAGTATTTTCTCTGCTAACGCAAAATGGAGAAAACTAGCAAGTCATGCCGACCAAACCACCAAGTGACAGCCCTGTACTGCATATTGTACACAGTATCTTCTGTATATAGTATGCACATACTGTATATAGAGTGCAATACTGTAAGAAGAAAGAGTGAGAAGAGAGGAGATGGTCTAGGAGGACAGGGCACAAGGAGAGGTTTTCCTAAAACAACTTGACACTGTGTGTGTGTTCAGGATGTATTCAGTTTGAATAATGAACTCCCAGTCTATAATCTCAATAATGCCCTGTTTGACATATTTGTTGCTCAAACTACCAACATCCGTCTGACCTCTAACCAGTATATTTGCCACCAAATACACTTTCGAGTGATGCTGCTGATCAGCAGTTAAATACATGTATTTATTTAAAGCCCATTGGCACATTTGGATTTGTTATTGCTTGTGATTTAAATACAGAAAAATGTATTTTTGACAGTGTGAGTTACCTATTTCACTATAGCTGATAGATGCTTAAAACATACATAGGAAATGGACATTTGTCTCAGGCTGACAGAGATATGAAATAAAAAAGAAAAGGAAAAACTCACCGCTGTTCTGAGAGATGTTGACATCCACACGGAGCTCCGGCACCCTGCTGCCTGGGAAGTTCGCCACACAGCTGTAGGTAGCCAAGTCTCTAAACTTCATGTCCACAATCTCCAAGCTACTGGTGCCGGGTGCCATGTCTGGGTCACTGCGTAGCAAGATCAGGCTATCTGAGTTGAAGACAGGTGCGCCGTTCTTGTACCAGGTGTAGTTGACCTTGTCCTGTGGGGTGGCATCAACGTGGCACGACAGCTTGAGGTCCCGACCCATTTGGATGGTCTCGCTGTCCTTGTTGGAGTCTGGTGTAATCTGGAAGGTCAGGTTGGTCATCGCTGTGTGTGGTCGTAGCAGGGTGAAGAAGAGAGAAGAAAGAGTTAAATGGATGGTACAGTGTGAGAGGCTGACTGTGGTGAAGTCTTAAAAACAATGAATGGGGGCGGGGCGTCACCAGCAAAATATTTCAAATGCTCACTAAGAAATGGCTGGGAAGAGACCACAATGAACTAAGAATTAATAAAGAATAACAGCATTTTGTTGGGATATTTTCTTATACATATACTGTAACATACTAACACCTAATCTCTATAATCTTTCACTTTGAATGATACTTTTAGATGGGAAGCACCTCATAGAACTACAGTATAGCTTGTAAGTCACTCACTCACTCACTCACAAATTCACATTTAGCAGGTTCTACAAGGGGGCGCTGTTAGCTGTTATTTATATATAGTTTGGACATTACTATGAACAAATAGCACAAATACATGCATTTGCAAAATGTGTGTACAAGAACTCAATAAGGGTAATCTCCTGTCTGTTTTGCTACCATGGCAAAAAAAATAAGGTGGGGGTTACCACTAAGGTAAATTGATTACTTGTAATTACTTATAAGTATGTATGAGTGGTGCTCGGCATCGATGTGTGTCCTTATGTGTTTATTAATCTCTTACCTGCTACATAACCTTTGTTTTATTTTGAAATTGTACTTTGGGAGCACATGCTGTATGTATCTATGTCATGCCAATAAAGTTTGTTGAAGTTTGTTAAATAGTAATTAAATTTAAATTTGACAAAAGCGATTGAAAATAAGTTTTGGGAATGACATCCAAAAAAAAGGAATTGATATAGTAGTGTGGGTGAGGAAGAAGGAGAGAGTAAAAAAGCAATTGAAAGAAAAAAAAAGTGGATGGAGGAGGGGGAAGATGGCTAATACAGCACGGCAGATTAGTGTGTGACATAGTGCGTGAGGCGTAAGGAGGGGGCAGCATGACAAAAAGAAACCAGAAGAAAAAGGAAATTAAAGAAGAAAGAAAGAGAGAGAGGAAGAAGTAAATGGTGAAGGAGGGAGAGACAAAAGAAGCCACATACAGAAGAAAATAACATGGGAATAAGGAGGAGGGGGGAAACAAAATCAAGGACAAAGAGTAACTCTCACATTGTCACATTTAATTTTCGGTTTCAAAGGCTGCGTTTCCCCAACAGATTTCCATGTTGAATACAAAACAGCTCTCTGTTTCCCCACTAACGGGAGAGACAGAGACAGGCAGCGAGGAGGAGAGGAGAGCTTGATTTAATCTCCTTCTCGAGCTTGTTAACAAGAGGCTTGAGTGGAGCAATGGCTATGAAGCAGTGACCATATGGTTAATGTCATCCTGCAACTTTACCTGGTTAGTGTGGAGACAGCGTGATGTGGGAGCCTGTGGCTGTGTGTGCATCCAGGTGCATGTGCAACTGTGTCACCTGCCTACCTACAGACTTCTATCTCTATGCACTCACTGAACATGCACACTAAGCTAACATTAAGGCCCATTAAGCTAACAGGAGAAACCCATCCAGCATACGTTCTCTACAGTGTTAACTAACTGAAGAGACTGTCGCTAATTGCTTCCACTCCAGTCTAACTAATTGGAGTGAATAAAGATGATTAAAGGGACTAAAAATAGCCGGAGGGGAGGGAAAATGGAAGACTTCTGTTTTAACGACAGGGGGATTAGAAAAAGAACGATAGGCTACTTAACCCGCCTATTCTGACAAGATTCATCAGCTCTCCGTAATGATGGAACAACTGCTCGCGTGTCACACATCGCACACACATACAGTAGGCTGCACACACAAATGATTTGCACACATTTAAAAGCACAATCACACATTACAGTCGATGAATCTAACTAACAAGGAGTGGACAGATGGTACTTTTCACTTTCAGTAGGGGAAATAATTTCAGTGATGAAAAATGCTGTTATCAAATATGTTTAAGAATACTATGCATAAGGTGTGTGTGTGTGTGTGTGTGTGTGTGTGTGTGTTTGTTTTGTCAATCTGTTGTTTACTGTCCCCTTAGCTATCAAAAGGAAAGAAAATAATGCACACAAGTACATACTATCAACCTTCAAAACATCCCTGTTCACCCATAAATCTACCAACATCTGTCCCTCTGCTCTGTCCTCTAGGAACAAACACACAAACATGCGTTACTTACTCCTGACAACGAGATTGACGTTCTTGCGAGCAGGGTTTCCCACATTGTTGACAGCCGTGCAGTTGTAGAAGCCTGCGTCAGCCGGTGTGACGGCCCGCAGAATCAGTGTTGCCCCGCGAATTTGGGCGCTGAGGGGAAGGGGGCCGGGGTAACGCGACCACATCACAGTGGGGAGGGGGAAACCTGCGGTCACCTCACAGGTTAAGAGCACATCCTGCCCTGGATCCACCACCACCGAGTCATTCACAGATAGCCGGATCATTGGTGGAGCTGGGGGGGATAAGATTACAGGTGCAAATCACTTTCTCTGTGGTTACATGGAATGGAACAGAACAAAGTTGTTTTTCTTGTGCTTTGCAACTGTTGTACAAAATTGGTGGTTTACAGATGTTGACACCTACACATGTTGTAGGTGATGTTAACTGTCTCTCTGCACCTGTAATATATAGATTCAAATACAACCCTGTGGCACAGGATGTATGTATAGAAAGTGATGACATTATTAAGTGAGAATGGGAGTATGTGTTATCCTAATGTGTACGTGTGTGCATTATGCGTGCATGTAATATAATGTATGTAACAAACAGAAATTTCCCACTAACTCACTGAATGTGAGGTTCTGCACTATACTACACAAGAAAAATTTTATAAATTAGTGGTTTGGCATCCTGGTCTTTAAATACCACAGATACTGGTTTTCTATATTATCAGGAAGTTCCTGAAAGTGTATTTCCTTGGTATCCAACTCAACCCTTGCTTTATTGGTCAAAGTCAAAATCAGGAAAACTGTGGTACTTGAGGACTGGATATACTGTACACTGGTATAAATGCATCTTGAGCAGCAATGAACTCCCAAATGCTCAGAACCACTTATGGATATTTAAAGGGAGGGAGTTACAGCTGTCTATGGAGGATCACCACTTCACAGTGTAAATCCCAAGACAGGCAAGACCTGACCTCCAACCAAATCAGCCGTTTATAACTTTCTTCTGACTGCAAATATGATGTGGTGTGTAGATAAGTCTAAATATGTGCCTGTGTGTATTTGTTTTTCATAGAGAGTGTGTGTGTGTGTGTGTGTGTGTGCGCGCGTTTGTAAGCCAAACTGCATTCATGTGAAGGTGTTTGAATGTCCAGCCTTTTCTCAGTACACACTAATCAGTAAACCAAAGGTAAATGATGTCCCTGCTCCCCTTCTATACGCCCGTATCTTCCCCAAGCCACTGCGTCATTTTCCTATGACTGACCTAACAGGAAAAGTACAGGATGACCCAAATGCAACTGCAAAGGAGAGGAAAAAAATCCTGTTGCCAGACTGAGATCGATTGGACCCCAGCAGTTTCAAAATACAAAAAAAGGGCAGAGCAGTGGGAGCGAAGGGCGCGCACACACACACACACACACACACACACACACACTATACGGTACAGTACTGAACAACTGGCGAGGAAGGAGAGAATAAAAGACAGGACTGAAGTGGGAGAGGGCCAAAAGAAAAAAAGGATATCAATCATCTAAGAGGAGGTTTAGAGAGAGCAAGGAAAGCAAAACACCCACAGTGACAGTGATACCAGCATGTACACACACACACCCTGATAACTACATGGACTCATATAGTGTGTACTGTCTGCACAATTACCAAGCAGAAGGTGAAAATGAAATGCGGAGATTATTTTGATACTTTGATACTCATCAGACAGATTTCTCACACTGTAAACCAGGAAATCCACTGATACACAGTATAGTGCATACACATATAAGAGTAGAGTTACTCCAAAAAAGGACAAAGGCATTGTTGCAGTTTTAAGCTTTGGATTTTACTTTAAAACCGTCACCAGGAGCAGACAGAGCTGTCAGGAATGATATGCTGATGGCTCAGTTGCATCAATTAGGCTGATGATGTCACAGGTCTTTCCTATCTGTGAGAGTACTTTTTCATTTTGTTAATGAAATACAGTGCACATACTGAGTTTGATTTCGTATGCCATACATCCAGTAGTGTAGGTTTAGTGACTCACAGACTCCCTGTCTCAATAGGTAAAGGTCACTGGTGGCTGTGTGTAACTCTAACCTGATGCGCCAGATGGATTGTTACACAGAACCATCTGAGAAGTTGTCCTTGGAAACTGTTTGGAAAAGAGCAGGCACTTTCAAAAAAGACTTGGCAGGTGATTGGATGAACCATCTGTCTATCACTGTCTATAATGGGCTAAACGATCGAAAACATCTTTTCCATCAAGAGTAGCCTTCAGTTCCGTTCTTTGCTCTTCTTTCAATGAAGAAATACTCTGCAGTTTTGATATAACCGATGCTATAGCAGCATCTATGCTAACCTCTTATTTTGTTGCCATTGTTGTTTTCAAACCAACAGTTGCTTCTCGCCATCGTCACAACTAAACCATGCCCATGGCTGCCAGTAGTTTCTCGTAGGACGCTGATTGGTTCGACCTCAGGTGCATAACTTGAAGCCTGGCAAGATGAATTGTCACATGATCTTGTGATTCTAGCGACAAACCGTCAGAAAATGACAACCCACCTCTGCTGCTCCATGGAATGTGTTTAGTTTTAGTCGTATATATATAGGTCCTTTTGTATGGTTCAGTCTCACCGCTCCATCCACATAATTTCTAGCAACAGCAGTCAGTCGTTTTCAGAAAACAAGCGCTGATAAAACTACCATATGTTACTTGCGCAGATCTAGACCGCAGACAGTCAAAATGAGTGCCTAGCGCTAGCTATCCAACAGCTAAAGCTCCAGGTGTTGGTGAAAACCAAACCAGAGCTAGCATAAAGGAGAGTAAAATTTTGACTTGCGTACATTCATCAGGTGACCAGACCCATGCCTCCAATTGAGTGATAATGTAGGCAATTCGTTGCTAACATGTTAGCCATAACAGGTTTATGAGATGATAAGTCTGCGTACAATATCTGTCCACTTGTTTTGTGGCCAAAAATCATGTAATGCAGCAGGTTCTGTTTGGCAAAAGAAGAAAAAAACTACATGGGTATCATGAAAAGACAATGGCTGAGAGCTGATCCATCTAAACAGTTTATTATTGATTGTTTTGTTTGTTCGTTTGTTGTGTTTTTGAAACTTGCGGACATCTATTTGAATCAGTTAAAAGGAAGTAAATACACCTTGTTTGTGTTTAGCTAAACTAGTAGGCTACCTTATACATAATAAAACTACTTCTGGCAAGTGGCGGCTGGGAATTGTGGTTTCTGTAAAACCACTAAATGGTTATTTAGGGGCTTCCTCTGGCCATAATAATAATAACAATAACAATAATAATAACCTCTTTGTAAAACAAGGCTCTCTGTGTGGTCAATATATAATAGTTTTATATGGAGCATCAAACTGGGTAGCCTAACCATGGTGAAAACCCTGTTTCATGTGGTTATACTTCCTAGTTCAATGTAAAATCGAGGACTTTTTAAAGCAGTCAAAATGCTCCACATCACATAGGTGGCAATCCTATCTGCAACATCTTGTAATAGGTTTTTGCATAATTTGCCACAGGGCATAAATGGGGTGACAGGAGGGTAACGTTGAGAGAAATGAGCTTGTGGCCAAAATGTCACCTGTTTAAATCCCTGGAGTGGCTACAAACATTTTTTTGATGGAGTAATATAGAAAGGCCTCCCCCTCCCTCTTCAAGTACAGTAAAAACACCCTGGGGCAAAGCAGTCGAGCCCCAGTTTCTTTCTGGAGCTGCTTCACTGAGTTACTAATCTGTGGTTGTACTGTTGAGCTCTCTGGTGCGAATTTGTGTATGTGTGTGTGTAACTCTACCTCTCTCTATTTGGCCAAGTTATAGCAGCAAAAAGGGAGAAAAACAAGGTTATTGTATTCAGTTTAAAATCACTCAGTCAACCTGCCTCTTTGATTTATGTATATATTCTTTATTAAGCTGCCATGTCACATGGGATGATAATGTTTATTTTTCTATAGCAGCCCTGTAATACCTCATGCAGGAGGATAACTCTATATTGTTTAGCATAAGGAGGCATAATGACACAACAACAAGAAAATGTTTCCAGGGTCATTTTGGAGATAAAAGAAAAGAAAACATAAGTAAACTTGGCTACTGAACGTGATGCACAGTTTTCTCTCAATTATTCTGTATGTTCCTTGTTTGGAAAATGTATCTCCTCTGGCAGAATGACTAAAAAAACACACACACACACACACACACACACACACACACACAAATAAAGAGCTTGATCTACAGTGGTAAACACCTATTTTATCTGCCAATGTGAATTCATTCCAATTCAATGGATGATGAAAGATGAAAGAGGCTTACATTCTCTAATAGGTTTAGATGCTTGTAGAAAATAAACAAATCCAACCTCAGAGTCAGAACCAGGTGAGCCTACAGCAACCTAAATAAATAATTATTTGCATCTGGGCCAGTCACCTCTTTCTACCATTAGCCAATTTGGTGCCTGGGATAATAAAAGGGCCTTGACCATATTGTACACTTCCATGCCATTTCTTAGATTATTATTACTCAAACACTGTGATACAGTGATACATTTGCCTCTTTTCCCATCACAGTGGTCACAATGGTATGGTATAATAAGGCTCTACATTTCATGTTTACCTAATGCAGAACCTATTGTGATCACATCATCCTATAAAGTACCATGTATCAACACTTCTGTGGCTCTTTTCGTCTCAAATTATATACTCAATGTGGAATGTTTTTTGAAGCATTCATTTATTAATGTTTAAGTAATTCATTAACATGTATTCAAATTAGCAATAATAAAACAATAAAAAACACTTGTTATCAAGCTAATGTAAAGTCCAAAAATGTTTGTAATATATTTTCATAAAATAATGATGAATGGAATAATGTGAACTTTTGGGCCATTAAGCTGATGATACATTATGAATTTAAATATTAATATTTGAGCATTTCAAAGGAGTATACTCCAGACAGGATCTTTAAAATGGGCTCTAGAGGACAATTAGGAGGAGAATCCAGGCTTTTATCGACCTGTGAGAGTTAATCCTCAGTGAGAGGCCGACCCCACAGAGTACAGGAAGCAATTCATTCCTCTAATAGACGTTATGTACATCCTCTCATCCAATCTCTTTTTTAACAGATTGCAATCGCCGTAATGAAAGAGGTGCACGGAGGCTCAACAAACTAGTTTACAGATGCACGTTTCTACTTACAGACAGGACTGTGCTCTCTTAAATGGAACAAAAATGTGCGCGCAAAAACACACTAATGGGATAGCTCTTTAGCTAACCTCACTAGTGATGGCTCTCAAGCTGACAAGAAATTTCACTGGTGTAACAACTGCAATCATCAGCACATAAATAGCACTGTCCACTTCCATTGTATCAAATCACAACGCTAGGAAAGTAAACCCCTGGAGGACTGAAGAGCTTTCTAAGTATTAAATGAACCTCCATGGAAGCTGTTTTGCTTTGTTATTTGTTTGTTTGTTAAATACAGTTACAGTAAAATAAAGCATCAGGACAAATGGGGAATATATTGTAGCAAAGCCCTGTATGTGTATGTAATTGATTATACTGGCATGTTAAGGTCCACTAATCAAAGAGAGAATGAATGCTGAATTTAAAAGATGTGCATGTCACGTTATTCGGAGACTCTAAATTAGCTATAGGTGAATGTGTAACAGTATAAAAAAATAGATAAACAACTAAACAAATTAAACATGTAATCCCAAGAACATAAAAGGCCAAAAGTAGTGGCGAGAACGCCCTGGAAGAAGAAAAAAAATAAGAGAGAAGACTATATGTGAAGCAAAGGGGGGGAGGAGCTGAGGATTTGAGAATTATAGCTTCAATTTCCTGGGGCTGCGTGGGTGACGGTAACGGTGGGATCAGCCAGCGCTCTTCCCAGAGTAATGGGATTTATGTGCAGCACAGCGGTTTACAACCAGGTAACAAATGCCTCTCTCTTCCACGCTCGCACTTTCTCACTTCCTCTCCCCCTTTTCTCTCTGTCAGTTTGTCACCTCTGTATCTTCAATATCTGTGTTTTTACCTTCCCCTGCCCCTGTCTCTATGCCTGGTTCTCATTCTTTCTGCATTTTTTTTGTCCAATGCATTCTCTCCATCACTTGCTTTCCCTCTCACTACCATGCTGTATGACCTGTTTCAGCTCTGCAGGTTTTTATTCATCTATGAGGTAAAGGCAGAGGGGTTATTGGGGAGAAATCAGCTGGAAATAAAAGCTTAAAGGTTTAGATAGAGGTGTATGCTGACAGGAACCCAGGAGCAGTGGTTGTCACCTTTATGTCAGTCAAAAATATGGTGAGGCGTAGGGGCCTAGGGATTTGCTAGCAACCAAAAAGTTGCTGTTGATCCTTGGTGCCAACAGGAGGAAATGTTCCGGGTGTGATTTGGAAAATGGAAGATTGGTGGTTATTACCTCTATACACACACACATAATACCCTGAAGGAAGGTGAGGAGATGAACCCCAGAGTATTTTGAGTGCACTGCACTGTGGCCAATCCAATAATCTGACCTTGAGGTATTCTAGTTATTTACGAATGATATGTAGTTTTTATTTAATGGAAAATGAACAATTGAGGACATTGATCTAAATTTTAATCACATCATGAAATTAAACCAAAACAATTATAAATATAACAGAAAAAGTAACAGAGTTGGAAAAAGGACACAATAAGCCATTCTCATGTAAGATATTTTGACATGTCAAAGTAAAAGCACGTAATTAATCATCGTTAAAGTTATTAGTAACACCCACGATTTTACTGCTATGGCAGGTCAAAATGTCTACTGTGAAAAAGGTCTAAGGAGGGAAGAAAGTGTGTGTACATGTGTATGTGTGCATTCTTGGCTTTTTGCACTAAATACTGAGCCATCAGCATGAGTGTGTCTGTATGTACATAGTGGATGTGTGCCTTTGTGTGTATGCACTTATGTTTATCTGGATAAACATATGTGCATATCAGCTATCCTTAAAGAACTTGCAAGCAATTACTGTAGCTGAAAATATACACCACAGCAGGATGAAAGAAACTACAAGCCTGCTTGATTATGCATTTTCAGGTACACAAATACAAATACACAAAAAGACAATAGCTTGATTGGTACACTAAATACAATGTAAATGTGTCAGTTTGAAGACAGTATTTTTAGGTCAGAACAGGTTGATATATTGTATTACAAGACAGGACTTGGACTGCATTAGGATAGAGTTTAAAGATGCAGATTGTGACTAGAATGTTGCCATTTAGTGTAAATCCAAAAACGCAATTGGTATCTAACATTTGTACAGTGCAGGTCATCGGTACAAATGTGTGTAATTCTGTGAGCACTGCTGAAAAGAGGCTGCATGTTCACTTATTTAATCAAAGCAATATGTTTTAAAACCGGAAAGGTCTAATGCAGATGGCATAGAACTGAAATTCGGACGTCACTTAAAGCCCCTTTTCAGTGACTTCACAAAAAATGATCAAAGCAAATTGATTATTGCCAGTGATGTGGCTGTATATCTCTACCCTGATCCCCTGACTCGACTGGATTTGAGACTGATCTCATATCCCAGCCCAGACACAACTAAACATATACATTTGTCTGGTAAAAAGCAAATAAAAAAAAACAAACAACAAACAGTATGTATTGTAATGGATGAAGATTCAACAACATTAAATAAATTAAAGTGTCTTTTTTCTTCTCTGTCTCCTTTTTCTATTATTTTTTCTGATCCTCTCTCTCTTCCACATGACCACTCTCAGACATGGATTATAGCCTTCCATAAAACTGACTGCACAGATGCACTACAATGTCCCACCACAAAGTTTTTACAGTACTAAGGGTTATTGCAGATTGCCCATTGATCCTCATCTTTGCAAGGGGGAATTCATACGCAGTAGGCTTTGCCACCTATTGATCTCATCATATATATTACACACTTGTACAACTGTCATATTATTGTGAAGGTATATTGTAGTAAGAGTTACAGTAATCAATAAAAGACTGAATCAACTCTGCCATTGTTCAGATTTACTGGCTGACTCGGTTCCCTCAAAGGTTGTCAACAGCTTTAAATCACGGTGTGTGTTTGTGTGTTTGCTTGTTTCGTCCATTATATCTGCTACCAACATTGTTCATGAATGGAACAGGAGACAGAAAACAGGAGACAAAAACTTTAGCATTTCCAAATTATCACCTAGAGACACATAGCTGCATAATGAAGAGTTTTACAAGTTCTTTAAACGCACAGCACTTATGAACTGTCAGAAAGTCTCTGATGTATATTAACTGTAAATCATTATCTAAAACTGACAAATACTTACAATGAGATAGTAATAAAAAACCAATTTCGCATTTCTGTTTCTTTCTTTCTTTCTTTTATGTAGCTCTTTTTCACTGCACTATTTCACTACAGTGATTATACATACTCAATAATTGTCCAGACAACAGATTAATAAATGACCTTGTGGTGCAAGTTTTTAGCTTCATATGAACTTAGTACAATAAAAATTTGCCCTGTCTTCTTTCTACCTGTCCTGCAGTAAAACTTGCAAGTGTCATATTATCTACTTAGAAAAATAGTACACCATTATGTGCGGTGGCGGTATTCAGGCTTTTGTTCAGGGTGAAAGGGGAAAAAGGATTCATGTTTTGATGGCTGATGTGAAGATATAAAGAAAATAAAACCCTGACTTTCAGAACTTTGAAATATACAGCAGTACTTTTGTGAGGCACGGCATTTAATTGAATTTTTATTTTTATTTCCTCATGCAGCTTTTCCTACTCATTTTAAACAAACAATATATGTGACAAAATCCAAAGTCTACATTCAGTTATGGTGGAGGTCAATTTAATGCAATCTACTGTTTTGCTCCATCCCTCCACATGCCCAGGCATTGTTCCCTTACCCCCTCCACCCCTGCACCGCTTTAAATAACATGACAAGCTCCGAAGCATTGCCCCCGTGTTCTTTTTATGAGAGACAGGGGAAGAGGATTAGGCCTCTGTCAGCAGTTACTGGAGGGCAGAAGCCCCATACTCAAATCCCAGGTTGGGATTATGATATAAAAATCAATCAATCCCCTTGTCCCAGCGCAGTGAATCAGCAGCGATGGCGTGACCCAGTTGGATGAATCTAATCTAAGCAGTGACTGACACCACAAGGACAAAAGGGAGCTCAGCTAGGAATAACAAAATACGCTCATTAGATAAATATTATAGATGATAAAAAAGTAAAGCAGCAACTCACTGTTTGTTTTCCTCTTTTACAATCTCTCTATCTCTGTCTTTATGTCCATCTGTCTATTTCTTTCCACTCCTTCTGCTGTAGGGGTTATATGGCTTTATGGATACCAAAATATGTAACAATAATTAATAACCTCAAAGAGGCACCAAAATTATAGAATGTTAACACATTCATTGGAACATAAAGATGAAGAGGAGTGATTACACTCACTTCAGGCTATCAGAAGTAAACAATGTTTACATTAAATAATAGAATTTAACTTTCATTAAATTCACCTCGGGACACCACCTTTAAAGAAGGGAAACATGACAGCGAATTAATTAATAAATTATTCAGTCTCATAAATCAAAATATACTAATTTATTAATTTGGAACTCTGATTAATAATTAAATTAATAATTACAACCAAAATAACCATATCAATTAGTAAATGTTGAAGGGTTTTGGAGTTCTGAATAGTAGAGGTTGGCAAAATTCACTCTTGTATAACATTAAATAGACCGGAATATATATCCACAAGCATTTATTTATCAAATAACAAAAGGTAAATCACACAACAAGTAATATAATTAAACATGTACTAAACTAAAAACAAAATGAGTGTGTGTGTGCAAGAGAGAAAGAGTGTATGTGTGTGTGTGCGCACATGTTGGTGCGTGCCAGGAAGAATGTATGTGTGTTTCTTTGTTGTCCACATGTGCACGGGCAAGAACACACGTGAATACAAAATAGCACGGGAAGCGGAAGCTTTAAATTTCCTCTCCGTGTGTGTGGAGGCCAGTAGTCTTGCACTGCCCTCTGTGTTTCTATTTCATTTTCTCTGGTCTCTATCTCTTTTGTAATTTTCTTTCTTGTCTGTATTTCTCCGCCTGTCACTCTTGTCTTGTTATTTTGGAGATCTGAGTCCTTTTTTTCTGAGATAACATCATTATGTTTACACATGACTGAAAAGTTGTTTTGTTTGTTTCCTGTAGCTGGATTTATTTACAGTAAAACTCTGTATTACTTTACTCCCACTCTGCCTCTTTATCTCTTTACATTACCTCTAGTGGCTAAAATGTGTTCAGGCACACCACCAACTACCAAACCAGCTCACTTTGAACATATTTTTTAAATAAGCATTAATGAGCATCTACAGAGTGATGTTATCATACAAAAAGTTTTCAGAGGTCGCAACTGACTATTAGAAGTCTTTTGAATCAGATTACTATAATCGCAGTTCTCACTTGTATTAGACACAGTTACATGGTCTGCAGGTATGAGGTTGTGAGACCTACAAATAGAAAAACAGAGCATTTTTTCCCCACAGTTGTATTATTTGTTTTTCTAAGGTATTTGTATTTTTAAAGTTCAAAACACAAATTTTGCTGACTTTGAGTATCCACCAAAAACTTACCATATACCTATTTTGACAGCTTCTTTTTCAATTGTTCTATGGGGGATGGGAACCTAAGGTGTGTGCATGGTAGGAGTATCTTAAGTTTCTGGTAGGTGCATTCACTGTGTTGATAATGGTTCTTCATTTTGGTGGGACAATGTAAGGTTTAGGGCAATGGCGGTATGGGGAAACATGTTGAAACAGTTGGTAACTTGTGGTTTATTTTAAGAAATGTGTTTAAGCAATGGAGCAAAGCTGTAAAAACACACACACTAAGCAGTGTGTTTTCCATCACTCTGTGAGGCTGTGAGGTCCAGACAGATTGACTGTTTTGGCAAGTCTCTGAGCCCGTATGCCAGCACCAGGCAGACACGTATTGTTATGGTCCTCTCTGTGAGTGTGTGTGTGTGTGTGTGTTGACTGAGCCTTGGGGATACAATTGATCTCAGCCACAGGAGTTCAAGAGGGGAGGACAGGAAGACAGAGGGAATGAAAGTGAAGAACACTCATCACATACAGCTGGAACATTAAGACCTGTCTGTTTTCCTCTGTTGATTTTGAATGACACTTTTTGTGACTGTTTTGCAAAAGCATTTGTAAAATTTAAGATAGGACTAATGCATTGATTTAAGGGCCAATGTGCCAAACATGAGCTCACTTGCACAAGGGATAGCACTGCTGAGTGCCCTACGCCTTTTGAGTATTATTTAAAACATTCAAAGCCATTCATGTGTTCAAATAAATCAGAATCATGACACAGTTAGTCAGCCTTAAATTGCATTAGGACCACAGATGTTTTAGCCTCTTGTTTTTTAAAAATGTTTTGTTCCATTTTGGTCACTATTAAAAGCATTTCTCTTTTATCATAATCCATTATTTCTCATCGCTGGTCCAATGTGTTGTCTGCTCTAATTAATAGCATGTCTGTGAGCTACAGTACATTCACCTGGAGCTGATTCATTAGCGTCACTCTGTTTTCCGGAGCATTGCAGCAAGCCGTGTCCATCTCTCATTTTCTGTCTTGAGTTTTTCCATTTCCTCCTTTTTCTGTTTCTGTCTGCAACCACTTCTTTCCACTGCTCAGTCTTTTACAGAAATGCCAAACGCTGTCTCCTCTCCTCTTAACTTTATCACAGTTTGTTCTCAGAGGTTTTTTTTTAGTTTTTTTTTTATCTTCTCCACCTTCAGCTCACTTTAGAAGACTCCTGGGAAGCTTTATCTCTTATCTGAAAGAGGCCTTATTGCTCAATTGATAACCTTTCCTACAGTTCAAAGTCTGTAAGTAAGTCATGGACAGTTGTGGCCATCATAAAAACTTAGCAAAAAAACCAACCCTTTTCTCTTTTTACTCTTTAGTGTGTGACTGAGGTGGCATACAGAGGAAACATTAATGCAGTTAAAAGTTCTCTTTTCTATTTTTTCTTACAACAACATTTGCTAATGCATTTAGCCTATACATGAACTTTTTGATAAAAATGAGACCAAACTTACATTACAGCTCTTTTAGAACACTGTGATGTTACAGTAGCAAACGACAAACGTCCTTGTCGGTTCAGATTTGTTTTACTTTTGTATAGCCATGTAATTGTCTTTTCTGCATTACGTTACTATAATTTCCAACATGGGACCTGACCATCACAGAACATCAATGTCTTCTAAACAGTTTAGTGTTTAAAGGGTAATTTGACATTAAAAGGATTGGTTTTACATTTTAGGAGACACGCTTATTCCCTTTCTTGCCAAAAGCTAAATGAGAAGATGGACACCACCCTTATGCCTGTATGGTAAATATGAAGCTACCACCAGGGTTATGCGCGGGACTATTTCTTGTCCAGCAGCAGTGACTGTCACATTACTGAGATTTAGAGATGCCAGTATGTGGGCTTTCAGAGCCAGGCTAATTGTTTCCTCTTGTTTTCAGTCTTTGTGCTAAGCTAAGCTAACAGGCTGCTGACTGTGGCTTCATATTTAAAGTGACAACTTTTTTGCTTTAAATTATGAAGTAAATGTTGATTGCACAATGTGATGGCTGTAAAATAATGACACCATTGGCGTTTAGACTGGTTTCCTATAAGCCTCACTTTCACTGTGCTATTCTGTCTGCTCCTGGGTACGATCTGACGGGGAAAAAGAAGGCTTGATTTACAGCACAAAGAAAGCGGGTCAACCATTGCACTGCGTTACCAAAACAGAAGAGGAATAGGGCTTTTATTTTCCGGTAGCTATCCCCAGCTAGCGGAAATGACGGAACAACTGGAGTAACTAAAGAGGGAGAGTGATAAAAAAACAAATGAGGAAACAAGAGTGAACCTCGGACTGGCATTCACTCGATGGAGAGAGCTGCGGGACTTCCAAACCGCCTACCGGTGTTTTACTCTCTATCATAGCACTGAGATCGGGGTTTCTAGTTCATATCAGGATTCTTACGGGTATTTCTTGTTTTGGACCAGCCAGACTACTGTCCAAAATGCTACTGCTAGCAGCCAGAAAACAAACCAATTCAGTTTTATTTAAACAACGCCAAATCATAGAAGTTATCTCTGAGCACTATAGAGTAGGTCTAGACGTAACATTATTCTTTATATTTACAGAGACCCAGCGATTTCCACCATGAGCAAGCACGACAGTTTTCTTCTACTCCCTCCTCCACCGCTGTAGTTACGTACTTGTTTGCGTGCAACACTCAAAACTATGTTACTCAATATAAAATTGACGATTTCACTTTACCTCTCCTCTGAACATACTTTCTATTTTATTTCCAAAGTAGTGTCGATCCTTTCTTCACAGAAAATTGGAAACAAATGCAGTGTGTCCTGTGTTGTTGGTAGTAGCTAGGCTCTGAGGGAACCCAAAAGCGATCTGCTTGACTTTGACACAGCGGCACCAACATTAATACCACTTGGAAACGCTAGGGGGGGTAAACGCTGAAAAGTTGTCTATTGCCACTTTAACCTATATGAGATATGAGAGTATCAATCTTCTCATATATGTTACGATGCATAGTCAAAGCAGCAGGAGAAGGACCCAAATACAGACAGGCAAGAAGGCTCAAGCAGTTCAAAGATTTATTTACAGCTTACACACATATTCAGCCAGCAAGCAGGCATGTAGACAGGCAACAGATAAACGGTAGATCCAAGTTCAGAAAACAGAAGGACAAGGACCACAGCCAACACAGGACCACAAAAATGACGCGCATGGAAAACAGCACAATGAAACCGCAGGGAACAAAAGAAAGGGGCCGGTATAAATAGGGAGTGCCTGATGAGAGAATGAGGTGCAGGTGGGAAGATTGGCAGGGAAGCTCAGGTGAAGGGAATGAGGTGATTAGACAGATGGGAGTGGCAGGACCTAGACTGGCAGGGGAAAGACTGAGGGCATCTGGTGGACAACACGAAACACAGCACTGGGAAACCACAAATTCAACCCGAGAGAGGTCACAGGAAGACTGAGCATGACAACTGTGGGCAAGAAAGCAAATACGTTTCCCAACTATTGTTTTCAGGGAGTATTACTCTTTCATACTCACAAACAGTTTGGAGATTTAAAGAAACTATGTTTTGCCCAAAAGGCTGCTTTCAGTTAAAGCAATCGTTACAACTTTGCTGTATCCACATTTTCCAGACTGGATTAAGACCAGAAGCCCTGATCAGTCCTCTTATCTTCAAATGGCTCTTGAGCATGTAGAAAACAAGAATGTTTCATTAAATTTGACAACAAGCACTAAATTGTCTAGCTAGATTCACCTACATAAATTTGAGCTGACTGGCATTTAAAAAATGAGGGAAGAAGAAATGGAGAGGAGAAGAGAAAATAATAATAATAATAATAATAGAAAAATAATTTTAAAAATCGTCAGGAGCATGGGGTTTTCCCTTATGGTGTATCAATCTGACCGTAACAAACCTGACAGGGTTGTCAACGGCAACAATGTTGTCGTAAGTAACCAAGTTGCTGGGCGATGACGTGCAGATGGACAGAGGGGTGTAGAGTGAATTGGAGATAACAGGGAGTGTGACAACTGAATTACAGCTGACGGCCCTGACATGAGTTTTCAGCAACAGAAAAACTAGACAGATTGACAATATGGCACACTGGGAGGCAGGTGAGGAGATAGAGAGACTGAGGGCAAATTTGAGTGGAAAGTCAAAAGGGCAGAGGAAAAACCCATGGAATGAAAGGAAAGGAAGACACAGGGAGACAGAGGGAGAGATTAAAAAAAGTGAGAAAATGTGAGGTTGTACGGAGAATGCTATTTCCTGTACAAGTAAACGGGAGACATTTTAACAACGAGAGAAAGAGACAGAGAGTGAGAGATTCCTGAGCCAAGACACAACGAGCATGCAGAGAAAAGTCAGATGAGATTGGAAAATCTTTGGCTTTGTGAAGACATGTACGTGTCTGTGCAGTGTGCACACACAAGCATTTCAATCATTTGTTTGTCTTCAGTGTGTTTTCAAAAAAACAATCAAAAAACTTACTTGTGGCATTTGTGAGCCTGAAGGTGACCGACTTATCCTCAATGTTACACACATTGCGCACGGACACCTGGCATGTGTAATCAGCAAAATCCTTGGGTCTTAGGTTTTTCAGCTTCAGCACCTTGGTCTCACCCTAGATGGGAAACATACAATCACACATTACCATCATGCTAAAATCCTACATTCTTAAACAAAATATTTTATGTTATATGTAGTTAATATTAAAGCAACGTATAAACATAAATGTATTATGAACACATTCCATTGCATAACACGTAACATTACATCAATGAGAACACTCAGAGCTTTTTATTCTAGCCTTTTCTAAACTGGGTTGTAATCTTCCGTAAAAGTCACTTCAATTTTTGATGAGCCGCAGTGTGATAAACAGGGTCAAAGACACACTGAGATGAACACACACAGGCGCACACACACACACACACACACACACACACACACTGTGTTTGTATGTCTGACATGCCCTGATTATCAACTGAAGCATCTCAGATCTACATATGGAGCAATACGAATGATGAATTTCAAATGGCTTTCACACGAGACCATTAGGAAAATGAAAGGGATCTGACTGTCAGAGCAAAAATAAAAAAGCTAAATCCCTCCATCCTCCCCCTGACTATTCATAAAAAAAGTATCTTATTACTCCAGTAGCTTTCTCTGGGCTTCTCATGTGGACATCCACACTCTCTTGGTCACACAGAAGCAGTCACACATCTCTTTCAGCATCACTGGTGATTTTTCAGATCAGGACTTTGTGTCTGATACTGTATAACTGTCTGTCTGCTACAGTAGGTGATGAGCTAACAGTGTCTTAGGCAGTCCCGGGAAGAGCTCTGCTGGCTGGCTAATTGAACTCAAGGGGCTCTGTTTTGTGGTTGACTGACGCTTTGATAAGTGGAGAAAAAGGGATCAGTTGTGCTAAAGCAACAATTGTGAGTTAGACTGGGAGATCAGGCTTGGGGACTGTTTATTTTTGTCATTTGTTAACTTACTGGCTATTGCTGTCTTACTGAACAAGTAGCTGACCGACTGACAGGATGGTCAGCTACTTTCTACCTGACTGAAAGCTTGTCTGACAGAACAATCATGTGACGCTACAATATACAGTATAACCCTAGATATCAAACAAATAATGATCTGTGTGTCTGCATACTACGGGTGTAAAGCAAAGCTACTGTATCTGTAACTGTCACAAAAAAATCTGTGTTCATAACTATATTTGGATTATAGCGGAAGTGGGTGTGATTTATACCGGAAGTTGTTAGAAATTGTCTAATCTGCTTCATTTTCAGCATGATATTGTTTTCTAATGCCATTTATACATTTCATATATATATCTATATGTTTAGGTGCCTGTGCTGGTCTTCGACAAATACACACACACACATGCATATGTGCACATGCATGCACATATTCACAAATATACAAAAGGTGCTTGCTCTTTTGCCAGTTCTCTTTCACACACACATGCTTTTTCAACCATGTTCCTGAATTAATCTAATTATAAAATATGTGTAACTGTTAATTATCCCAGTGGCAACAGAACGAGAAGTTAGTGGAAAAATCTGAATTGCATTGGGCCATATTGAATGATTTTCTCTCAAAACTGGAGGTTGTGTATATAATGGGACGCTATTGACAAAAAAAACAAGCCATAATGGGGTTGCATTGCATTTTTTTTTTGTAAAAGGAGATGAGAAGAAAAATGAGACAGCTATTGACAAAAATGTTAAAAGCTCCCTTCGCCCATTAGCATGCAGTTATGAGACGGTCCTCCTTCAGCTCCTTAGTTTACCTTCTTCTTTTCTTCATATTTTGGCACACATATATCATGAAAAGTCCTCTACTCTGGCTACTCGCACTTTCTGTTTGCACTGCACAGACAACAATCACCTGACACTGAAGAAAAAGTCTGAATCTGATGAAGTTTAAGGAGCGTGCAATTGACCGTTTTCTAAGTTTTACTGTTGCTACACCTGTCAAGCTTTCCATTCAAATATGGCACATTACATTGATAATGGGGGGAGATTCACCACTTAAAATTCTGAGTAATTTAGTAACAATGGGTCATTGATTTCAGTAGATAAAAGCAGTCTCCCCATTTCTATCCAGCGACCGAAGATTTTATCAGCTGCAGCTAGCTAGCTAATTAAGATAATGTTATCTCCATGAGTTGGCTGACTTTTATTTCATTCTAACATAACAGTTTAGCTTACATACTTGGACATGTTAGTCAGAGGTTACATTTATGTTTTTTGTTTGTATTTTCAAACAGTATGTTTAATTTTAAACGTTACAAGAGAAATAGTTTTTAGGATGAAGACTACTGTGGGGCTGATAAACTTCCCCCGAATCAAATAAAGAGCTGCTAATGTTACCCTCACTCTGAACTAGCATCCAAGACCAGCTTCTACACAGTGGTGAAATATTACACAGACAGCGGATGTATTATCCTGACTGGGGCTTTATGTATGATAACCTATAACCTCAGAAAATACTGTAGTATTAAATGCTCCTTGGCCTTGGATGTAATGCTAGATTACTTCTGTAGATTTATCTGAACATGCTTAAGACTACATCTAATGTTAGAGCATGAAAACACACGGTTTAATGCATTCCTTACACTTTTGCTCTTGTGTTTTTGGCTTTTGAAAGGCTAACAAAAAATGACATGACCCTCTTTGTCGAGTATCACCCTTAGTAAGCATGTGTAGAAATTGACAGCTTGACAGACCTGCTGTGCTGAGTTAAAGTTAAAGACGATTGGGGGAGGAGTTTAGTGAACAGTTAATTCAACTCCTATAACCCTGGAGTGCCAGGGTCACAATCATAGTGTTTTAACAGTGTTCATGTAAGCACTGAATGTCAGACAGAAATAGTAGGAAACTAAATTTATAGTGAAAGAAGACATGGGTAAAACCTGAGTAGAGAAGGATACAACTCGGTGGGGAGGATTTTATTTGGCACTTCTTAAAAGGAAGCACAGAAATTGGGGAGTGACTGCACAGCTGGCAGTGTGTCGGTGCTGCGTATGTGTTCATTTGTACCTGAGTGTAGAGCGGTTCATAGATGTCCACTCCGTTGTCCTTGCTCTGTTCGATGAGCATGTTCCCACGTTTCCAGATGAATCGTGCGGGAGGGTTGGAGTTGACGGTGCAACGCAGAAACACCGTCTTCTCCTGGTAGTAACTGCCACGCACATCGCTGATGGTCTGGTGCACCGTCAGAACTGGTGTGTCAAGGTCTGCAAAGCACAGCAAAATTTATAAAAACATAAAGACTCAGATATTGCTGTAGGAGGAAGATGTTCGTTATTATACCCCAGAAGCTTGTTCATTAAGGCCTTATTGTGCCACACACAAAAATGAACAGCAAGGAAACCACAAGGTACAGTTTCATAAAAGCACAAATTCTGTAGGAGTATGTGTAGTTAACATAACGTTCGATTTGCATGATGGTGTCGCCTTTTCTGTGCAAAACACTGGCAATATTATGTGTAGCAGGGAGGGGATTTGTTAACTGGGACACAACTGTAAATAAGGGCAAACAAGTGCTGTTCGTTTGGCTGAATTGCTCACCCACACTGACCAAAACCGAGCACAAATGTCCAAGCAATCTGTTCCTTTTCGCCATTTCCCCCTCTCTAGCTGTGACTCTCTCACACACAAGAATTATATATTTTTTCTCTCATTTTTATCTCTTTCCCCCCACTTGCCTCGTTTCCCTGTGCATTTCCTTCATGGGAGTGTCATCTCCCTTTTCCTCCAGTGGATAGAATTTCAGCTGCTGTCACGAGCATGGAGGCTGCTCTCCCCTGGTTTCTGCCATCTCTCCAAAACTCACTGCCACTTTCACTCCTCATCACCATCCCTCCCTCTCTATCCCCTCCTCCTCGCTCCTTGCCTCTATCTCTTACAGGGCAGAATTGTGTGTATGTGTGTAATCCTGATTCTTTGCAGCCTAATTGGACTGTTGCAGACTTCAAACATCATGGAAACAATTTCTGCCAATGCCAGGGTAGCCGTTTCCTCCCTTTTCATTTTATCTCTCTCTTTCCCTCTCACCTCCTCTTTTCTCCTCTTTGCCTCTGTCCCTCACTTCCCACAAACTATAGAAAACAGGTGAGATGGGAGTGTACTAAATTCCCTGGCACCATCAGTTGTGAGCCCAGCAGGGCTAGGTATTTGCTAGGAGGGAGGTATTTGTTTTTATTGTATTTTTGGTTGAGACGTTTGAGAGTGCTGTCAAAAAGGGCGCAGCTGTCACACACACAGGCACATGCACATGCATGCCTACATCTAAGTGTGTGCGGCTTCAGCATAGCATCAGAGCCCTTTTATTGTGGTTTGAAGGTTAGAACTCTGGGAAAAGACTGGCACATAAACACACAGAGGCAACTCCAAAAAAAAAAAAAAAAAGAAAACAGGCATTGCATGAGCCTACAGCTTTCTTTTTCAAATGAAAGGTGAGTCACAGGGTCATGGAAAGATGTGATATAACTATCTTGCATGCTTTGAAGCTTGAAGCTAGGAACTAGGTGAAGTATGCAGAAGACTTGCTTGAATGGGTACGGCACTGAAACTATCATGTGAACACTACAGACGTTCCATCAAATCATCTTCACAATAGACTAACAACAAAAAAATCAAAGTAGATTTTTAAACAAGGGCTTTGACATCACATATTCTATGTATTTTATGCATTTGACTATTCTGACTGTGTTTGTTGTGATAGCTGTGCAAAAAAACAATATGAGCAATATGAATATGCAATAACAAAACAGATCACACCTGGCAATGACATGAATAATTGCTTTGAAATCCACTGAATTAAAGGACCATCTTAATTCACTGCTGCTGTATGTTAATTAAGAAAATGACACTTTTGGAAAATTAGCTTTTACTGTAAAATACATTCATTCATTTTTATTTCATAAGAATTTTATTCAAATATTCAGACATTTTGATTGTCAATCGCGGGGAAAGAAAAAAACTTTCATCATGACTCTACTGTGAGTTAGTTTACATCTCCATCTTTAAAATGTTGTAAAATAGAACAAAATGCATGCAACAGTCATTATCGTTGAGTTTCATATACTGTCTAAGCTGCTTACTCTGATGCAGTGAAGTATTTTTGTGTTTATGTTATTTGAGATTTTCTCAGTGATTCAGTTTTGTGCTCTGTGAAGTGCTCACCTGTTTCCATTCCTTTCATCTCCCCGTGGACACCCTCATTTATAAAACAACAACCCACAGATTGGGACAAAAGGCCCAGCAGGAAACTAGACGGTGAGGTACCACCAGTCTCTCTAAAAGCAACAGGCCATCAAACCTGGGCAACTATCAAACATATCTGCCTCTTGGTGCTGCCACGTGTGCATGTGTGTGTGAAAGAGATCTGGCAAAGGAGCAAGCACCTTTGTATACTTCCAATTTGTGTATATGTGCATGCATGTGCACATATGCGCGCGTGTGTGTGTATATTTGTCCAAGACTGGCACAGGATTTCTGCATGATTTTCACAGATCATTTGCAGCGCAGGGGGAATCCGAGCTGACTAACACCCCGGTAGTGTGTGTGTGTGTGTGTGTGTGTGTGTGTGTGTGTGTGTGTGTGTGCGTTAGTGTGTCAGCGAGTGAGTGAGTGTGACTATCTGCTGTCATTCTGTCTGTTTTGTGACACCGTGAATGTGGTGAATGTGGAGAAAGTGGAAAGTGACAGATTGACAGACAGAAGCAGATGCAGACAAGTAGATTCTCAAGAACATCACATAACTGTAAATGGACAAACACTGTAGAGTCACTCAGAGCTCCACATTGTCTGTTCATATACAGCCAAGAGGATTCTGACAGAATTAATAGCATAGTGATAGCAAACATCGGAAAACATAATTCACTCATACTGCCAGTATCAAGACAATCTAGTATATTTGAGCAACAAAATTAACATCCCACTGGAACACAGAAAACTGTCATATTTCAAAATTCCTTTTCTCAGGTCACGGAAAAAACCATGACAATACTTTTACAGCCTTTTTTCCCCACATGACAATTGTGTTGTTAAGGCCTTTATAACCCAAGTTCCCAGGGTGAGTCTACCTTTGCTTAGTTTGGGCCCTTAAGTAAATAGAGACACAAGATGAAACTGCAACTGTACAGAAATACAATATGAAACTTTAATGAAGCTTCTGATTTCCCCAAAGCCCTGCCTTTGCACACAGGTTAGATCAATTGCACTGCACTGCTTTTAATGTGCATCAACACTTCCAAATTTCAACCTGCATGAGGGGGTCTGGCATTGTTTTCCACTTAGACACCACACAGTGGTGCTGACACAACGACATTTTAGTTCTCCCTTAGAGTGTGGCCCTTATCTTGGACAAATACATGTGGATAATGCACAAGATCACATATCTTTCACAAAGTTAATACTACGTGATAAAAAGTGATACCTGCCCTCTCTAGCCCAAAGATAGCCAAGAAGAATATCTAATTATTTCTGATTCAGGTCTGTCCTCCCAGACAAGCCTTTACATGTTTGTTATGGATGATATCCTGTTTTAAAAACTGTTGATTTGGGGCACTGAGGGGGCAGATTTGTCTTTTAATAAAAAATAAACAAACAAAAAGCTACTTTTCTCATGAATAAAAATGGGGATTTAATGATGTTTGTATTGTGTTGTTTTTAACTCAAAGCGAGTCAAAGTCTTTGACAAATATTTTGTCGAATAATTTTAGTAATGCAGTTGATACTGTCATTGAATATGTAGCATAAACAGAGTTTACAGTTAAGAGTTACAGCACTGTTGCTATGAAAATACACAGCACAGTTATGGAGTTCACCTTAGTTACCTAGGCTACCTGAATCATTGGATATTATTTTTAACATAAACTCAGACAGCAGCTGGAAACTGGAAAACTGTAATGTCTATAAAGACTGCCACTTTACCTGCTGTCATTTTAGCTCTAATGGAAAACACCTCTGTTAAAATCACACTTCATGAATAAATTTGAGTTTGCTTCATTTAAATTTTTTTGATAAAGGAAATAAGAAAAAAAGGCACATCTCTAGCACACTGTCTTATCTGGTTGACACAAATTAATTCAAGAGGGGCAATTCAACGCTGTGTTTCATACAGACTTGATCAGGCAACCAGATCCTGTGACACGCTGCAAGTTAATGAAATTCCTTTATCATTAGAAAAAAAACACTGTCAAGTATTTTATTTCTATTTGTTCCGACTATCCTCAGGTCCCAGTTCATCTCAATTATTCAAAACTGATGCAGGGAGCCGTCTTACCAGCATGTGCTTCAAAATGACCAACTTGTTTCGGTATTCCGTAAAGGTTTAGACAGAGTACAATTTTGGTAAGGTATTCCAATTATGTTTGCTCTTGAAAATGATTTGTTTGTTGTTTTAATTCAAATTTCAGAGCAAACTAACTAGCAGGAAGAAGCACTCCTATACAGACTTTGTTTGCTTGTTATCTGAGGAATCAGATGATCCGAAGTGTGATCAGAATTACAAACTCTGGACATCTAGGTGACTACGCCGCTGCTAAAATGCATGGCAATGAAAAGAAAACAGTATTCTCTATTGACCACCAGACCTTTTAAAGTAAGAGTGTATCTGCTGTATTTTAAAATGGTTTCATACCCTGTTCCAAACCTCTTAACCCAGCAAAGTAGATTCAATCTTGAGTGACAATGTGGGAGAAATAAAAAAGAACAATGATTTAATTTCACAGATATAAGAGTTTTATGTACTGTATGTACAGTATCTTTTATAGACTCCCAGTAATATGTCTGCATGCCATCAGTTCTTCACAATCGTACCTCAGAAATATCTCCGAAATAACCAGAGTAGCCATGGCAATGATGGAAACAGAGATTTACTCAGAAGCAATCCATCTGAGTGGTCAGGGTTGACTGAGTGTGTTTTTGTAACAAGTTGACCTCTGCTGGGTGCTTTCCCCTGCAGGAGGACGCCCTGGACTCCAAATCCTCTTTGATTTCCAATAACATGTCCTGTACTCTAATAGCTCCCTAGGAGTAGACGGCCATTAGGGGACCAAAGAGAAGATGACAGGTTCAATTGAGTGTGAGCGTGCAATGGATGAGAATAAGGTGTGGGGTGGGGTGGTGTGGGTGGACAGTTGGGTGAGGGGGATGTGATTGTGTGAGTAAGGAGAGCTATGTTTAGTATCTAACACAGAAAAGCGAGTGTATTATCCCCAAAAAACAGAACCACGATCATTGTAATTCACTGAAGGTCACTGCAGAATCCATTATCAATTCGCTGAACAGTCAGTGGGAAAGAAACTGTGCATGTATGTACAGTAAGAAAAAGAAGAGAGGGAGAGAGAGCATGATACACTAAACAGATGCGAAACAAAAAGCATTTTCTATTCAACACAGAGCAAGCAGGTGAATAGATGCTGCTGCATTGATTTAGTACCGACCCTGCGCACAGGGCCGATCAAGTTGATACATTTAGAATGTGGAGTTTCTTTTGCAAAACTATAAAGTTTTGACACTAAATTGTTGCTCACTCCATTTCTGTGGCTGACCCTGCAGTTTTCACTGTTGATGTTGGCTAGCAAATCAAGAAATTGGCCCACAAGAAATAATATGTCTAAGGGTACATGCCAATTGCTTTATTTGATCGTTCTGGTTCGTCATCATGAAGGCCTTTCCAATGCTCTTATTTCTGCTCTGAGGATCTGGATCCAGGATCTCTGAGGAGACATAAGTGAGGACAGACCAGACCGGCTGTCACAGAAGTTTTATCAGGCCGGCACACCTGTTTGTTGGAAATCTGATTGGACGCTGCAGCTGATTGGACTGATCTGATACTACATTCACAACACACTGCAGTTTTATATCGAAGTGGACAGACAAATAACAGAACCAACTCAACACTCCAAAGTTTTAGATTGTATTTGTTTTCCAATTCACCAATCTACTTAAAAATAGATGATCTGTTAGTCTGACTGACAAAAGAACCAGAAACAATTTTCTTCATTCCATAGAAAGATTTTTCTCTTATGTTATTTCCCCTCTTTAATCTGTATCATGGATAATATTATAATCAAGGCAAAGAGGAGAATCAAAGAATTGTCTTTCAGCAATTAACACATGTAATTGTCTATTGTCATTTCCATTCAGTTACAGCTGAAGGAAGCCACCACATAATTCTTAGTATCAGCATGTTTGATGGCAGTGATCAAAAACAACAGCTTACTAATGTTAAATAAATTCATAAAAATCAATGAAGATAAATCCAGCTTTTGTGACAAGGAAAACAAAGGCAGTGTTTTCTGATGGAGAATTATGTGATGAACATTTGGATGTAATCAGAACTGGTGCATATCAACTGAAAAGCCCCCAAAATATTCAGTTTCTCAGGTAGAAAATAGCTAATCAAATCAGTTTATATAGACAACAAAGTCCAAACATGTTTCAGTCTGCAGTATTTAGTGATGATCGTCACACCAACTACAGAAAAACAAAACCCAACTCTGTCTGTCTATCGTCTATCGACCACACACACACATGCGTGCACACAGCCACAAGCACTGGGAGAAAAGCCTGCGCATACAGAGAGGCACAAACAGAGGCAGACTTGCTGTTTGAACCAGCTTTGCGTCTCGTCAATTATTCAGCATTCTGCTCATAGACATCGCCTTAAAGAGGGCATAAAACATGCACGAGGCCCACATTTGGAAATAACAAGAAGATTGCCTGTGTTTAAAATGCAATGTTGAGAAGTAAAGATTGATTTAGGCTGATTTTCTCTGCTCAGTTTTTTTTAAGTATACCAACAAAATATCACCAGCCTTTTGTTTTTTTAACCCAGAAAATCATGGGTCTGTGTCACTCTCTCTTCACTGATGCCTTAAATATTAAGGCCAAAAACAAATGGCAAGACTTTTCAAGCATTATTTTTAACTTTGTATACAATCAGAGGAATGGAATCCACAATATATTCTCAGTGCAATTAACAACAGCAATGTGATTTGTCTAAGTATGCACTCCACAGAGAAAAACTATGGATGCGAACAGAGTCCTTTTACAGTAAACAGCGTATTAAATAAAAGCAGAATGATGACAGAAGATGATGGAGAAAACATGAAGAGACAGAGCTAGTGACATGAAATAACAGACAGAGACATAGAGAAGAATGAAAAAATGAATAGGATTAAACAGGAAGAAAGTGGCCAGAAGAATATAGTCATAAATGAAATATAAATGAAATACATTAGCTCAATTGCACCTCCAATAGCCCCACATATAAACACAATATCACAGCATACATAGACCAAATTAATCTGAGAGATGAGAGATGTCAATTAATTAATTAACAATTTAGATAATAACAGTTGCTTCATTGAGCTACTGTAAAACTTTCCTGAGCACAAGACTCTTCACTTTTGGCTGCAGTCATCCTAACTTTCCTAATAATTACAAAGAATGTGAGGAACACTGCAGTCCACCTATGAATATACAGTCGGATGTTATGTTACACCCTGTATTGTTAGGTTTAACAACAAGGCACAGGAGCCTGTGTTAAGAGGAATTACACAATGAGTCTTCTCCCAAACTAACACTAGTGATTTTGCTGAAAATGGCACATTTTCGTTGAGCCAGTGTGTTGTGTACAAGCCTTAATTATGCTTTTGTCAGCAAAGAGCCTGGGAAATGGTATTAAACATTCATGATGGTGTGACTTTATTATTTTAGGCCATAAAAAGACTAATTTGGGCATGGTTATTTACCCTGAGTGTGACAGTGTAGCTACACAGTGGGGGTGACAGCAAAGAGGGTGTTAAGGGACAAAGAGGCATAGTTCACTCACTCAGTCTCCGGGCTAAAATAACACACACACACACACACACACACACACACACACACACAAAAAAAGGCACACACAGTTATGCAATAATATGGGCACACACATCCAGACATGCATATGCCTACACACGCACACCAACAAACGCACACACAAACTCCTTAAGGCCAAAATAACACAAGAATCTCTTCCCTTGCTGCAGCCCCTGAGGGCAAAAACAAGAAAGTCCTTCTGTGTCCCTGTAAGTGCCTTCTGAAGTTATCTATGGGGAGCAGAGTGGATAAAGGATGCCCTTCTTACTCCTGCTGTGGTCATATGGACGCCTGGGTCATGGTGTAACAGCTGAGATCCATACATTACTGTGTGAACACTGTTTTGATGCCAGATGGAGAAAAAGAGCGTGATGAAAGTGCAAAAACATAGAATGCAGTTTCTTTTACACTTTCAATGTACATTTATACACACTCAGACAATTCTCTCGCTCTCTCGCTCTCTCGCTCTCTCTCACACACACACACACACACACACACACACACCAATGTGGGCACAACCAGGAGACAGATGTGTAGTGCCCAACCCCGTGGCCTTGGCTTGCTGTATATTTAATTAGCTTTGTGGCATGGAACGCACTGTGGACCATAGCAATAGAGTGTATGGAAGGTTTATACACTCATATAGATATACACACACACACACACAGTAATACAGGCTGCTGCTAGTCTTTAAATGATCAAATTGGTTGTATTTTATTATGTTGTGTTGTGGGACCAACACCAGACTTCTGACTCCTGCTCAGACACTAAAGTGGTATTCTGGCACAACTTCACTTTCATTGTCTCCTGGTTAACAGGATACTGTGAACAAATAAATAAATAAGAGTTAGGAAACTCCCAAAATAACAACAACAACACAGAACGCACCAGTCTCATCACTAGCCTCAGTGAGAAGGTGGGGTCGTTTTTGTCTCTTTCAGTAGTTGGTTTTAAGCACACAATGTAGAAGAGAGACATTTTACTAACTGTAAAACTAAATAAAACATTACAGGCTAAGTTATCTATGTGGAAAGGCATATGGGGGTAAAACATCACATTGCTTTAAGAAAAATCACATCACAGCAGACAGACGTTTTATCAAAATAAACAGACAACAGACATTTAAACAACACTAGCAATCACATTCCCTTCTCCTTCAAATTATATAACAGGATAAGTGATGACCACCTTCAAAAAGCATATCTTATCTTTACTCCTAGAGAGTCAATGTTGATTTTACAAGAAGACTTCTGTAGTATTTTCTTGATTGTATTGTGTTTTTGTTCCCGCTAGTTTCACCAGAGCCACAAGATGACCTTACAAAGTCGTGGAGGTCGGGTGTGGTTTGTCAAGTGACCACATCCTTTGCATCCTTTACATCCATGTTCCACTTTATAATGTATATGGTTTTAGATGCAGTGCATTGAGTGTATTTGCAATTTCCCAGGTCTCATGTCAAGTCTGTGTAGTTGTTTTTCTAGGAGGAATATTTAATATGTCAAAGTCAAATTTGAAACACTGTGTAAAAAAATCAGCTCAGGAAGCTCCACTATATAATTTGAGTTGTGTATCAGTCTTAAATTCCAGCCAATCCAGTCTTATGACTCAAAGACTGGAAAATATAATGACAGGTCAGTAGATATCAACTATATAGCTTGTGGATACGAATGAAGTTGTGCTAATAAATAGAGATGTAACAGATACATGTGTGGTAATAACGGCCCACAAGCTTTGCTATAAATATGACTGAATGTCCAATACTGTCATCCCCTAACAACTAGTTCTTCAAGACCTAGAGCAAAGGAAGTACCCAATATCTATACCATCTCCTAACTGGCAGGTCAAAGGTTCATTGGTTCTCAGCGGCAGCTAATAACAAACCTTACCATAATGCCCTCGAGCAAGACACTTAAAACCCCCCTGCTTACTTGATAAATATTTACTAGCACCAGCTGAACAGGGACAACAGGGATAAAAGCATTTCATGTTACCCCAAACAACAAAAACATATAGTAGAAGATGTTTCAGGAGAAATCTGAGATTACATGATACAATATTTGTGACCTGAGTAGTCCAGTTGTCCCCTCGTGGACCATTAAGGAGTGAGTCATTTGTACAGATGTCTTTGCATACTGCAGCCATATAAACCATTTATTTACTCTGGACATCAGGAAATTTAACACGTGGTCTTTATGACCTTTGCAATGCTTTATAGGGTCAAAGGTCACAGGGAAGTCTGAGTTTTTCCACAGTAACGCAATATTATGAGCTCAGCTGTGGATGCTTGTGTCAGAACACAATTAAATTTATTTGACAAATACCTGTGAATCATATATATATATATATATATACATACACTGTATATATATATAATTGGTGCAATATACAACAAGGGCACTCGTAGCTGGCAGAGTAAATAAATAAATGTGATTAAATTGAATGAAACGACGAAATGACAAAACTATATATAAACTAGCATATGCTATAAATAGCAATAACAACTACCATCACAACTCATCACACACACACACACACACACACACACACACACACACACACACACACACACACACACACACACACACACACCATAGACTGTATATAAAGATGGACGGCATGACAGCTCCCCAGAAGTGAACCCAAAACATCTCGATTGCCTCCTGGTGGCTGGCTGCAGTATAGGTTATAAATCCCGCCCCCTCCATGTTAGCGGATTGGAAATGGGCCAAACTGAAAAGTCAAAGTACAGGTCAAATGAATTTTTTCCAAAGATGGTTTCTGTCATTTTAAGTAGTTTTTAATCACAATGTTTGTTCAACTGTTCATTTTTTCTGATGAAATTAGGTTTTATTTAGTTATTTGAAGGACAGAACACATTACACCCGTTTTAAAGTCCTTACACTGACTGCCTGTCAGTTTCCGTATTGATTTTAAAACTTTTTTACTTGTTTTTAAAGCACTTCATGGTCTTGCACCGGCATATATGTCTCACATGCTTACGGTGTACGAACCAGTACGGCCCCTCAGGTCCTTGCATGAGTCTGCTAGTTGTTCCAAACGTCATGACGTCATGATTGACAACTGTGAGTGCGCTTGCGATTGGTTCAGGCGGGTGTATAGACGGGAACTCGATACTACTGCGCAGACTCTGGCTGCAAATGACGTCACCAGTGCAAGATGGCAGCTCCCGTATTCGGGATATTTTGGCTTCATTTTTGTACAGTAGGAGGAAGTGGAGACAAGTCGTCCATCCTTACATACAGTCTATGACACACACACAAACACGCACACACACACACAAACATGAGCGTGATTTTTTGTATGTCCAGTTGTATTGCTAGTTGCTAGTCTATATAATCTCACTGACAGGTGTTACAGGTTTAATTGTGTGCCTTTTGGGATAGAAACATCTACACTTTACCCTTTTTTTGTTACATCAGTCAAAAACTTAGTTTGTGCAAGCCAGAAAAAACAAAAGAGAGCGTTTGGGAAGATCTAAGTGTGCATGACTTGAGTCGGACAAACCTGACACCCTCTCTTGCAAAAGTCAAACTCCGCCATGGAGGTTCTACTCTAAACTAAAATATAGCTTTTCGGACCACCAACAGTCCTCTAAGTGTTATTTTTGAAACAGCATCACTCTTCACAGAGCTTATTAGGCAACACTTTGAGAGAGAATAAGCCCACCTGCCTGTGGCTGTGATGGTTATTGCCTACTTTCAAGACTGATTTGTGTGGCACTCACCACCACCAGCTCTGGCTGCACTCAGAAAGTGCTGAGCTAGCCCACTCTTAACAAAATTTAACACCTTGGGTTTGTGGATACCTGTTACAGATTTTTGTTGGGTTTATTTTCTGGGTTAGTTCCTGCTTTCTTTACATTTTTTTATATATTTGTGTCTTTCCCTACTTTTTTTTTTTTACAGAGACAGAGATTATTTCCCCGGGCAAAAGTTTTGAACTGATTTTGAGTTGGGGGAAAGTGTTATATTATTCACATGATTCACTTTGGACTGAGGTTAAAAGCTTTATATTATTCTGTTTCTGTGTTCTCCAGTTCTCCATGTTTTCTATATTTTTGTCTAACTAAATGTGAAATTGTGTTTTCAGTGGTTTAAAGAAATGGATTCTCACATTCAGTACAATGAAATGACTCCACAAATACATTAAGCTAATATGTTGCTGTCTATAATATTTAATAAATAGTATGTAATGTATGTATGTAGGTACAGTATATAATGTCACAAAATACTCAAGTGAAGTGCTTTACTCTGCAATAAAAAAGTCCTTTCACAGCCAACTCCCTCCCTTCCATCACTATACATTATTCTCTATATCTCACTTCTCTTTATTTCTCAGTCTCTGCTAACTCTGAATCCCATCACTATTTCAAGTCCTTATCTTCCCAAGCTGGATCCTTCCTCAGACTGAAAGAGACCACTCCTGCTTGCAACTGATAATACACAGATGTGAGCTAAATAATTGCCTGCTCAGGTGTCGTTGATTATTGGTTTATTTACTCCATTGATTAGGTATTGGGTATTAGGATATCTGTTGACTTTTCTGGCCATTTTTTTTGTTCTTTTCTCCTCTTTACTTAGGTCTGTAGTAGATTTTACACAAAGGCTGACAGAGTCACATAAGCAAACACATTCACATACCAGCTTTGTTCTCGTAATATTTTTCTATATTTTTCTAATCTTGGATCTTTTCTATGTTTCATGGCCATCTAATCCTCTAGTCTATGCCCCTCCATCGCCATCCTCATCCTATTTCAATTTTTCTATCTGCTGATACACAGGCAGTGAGCCTGCCGGGAGGCACCTCTCATACTTTATAACACTGCCTTCATTACCCAGCCCGCTGCAGCTGGCCATAAATGAAAAACGGAAGATGCTGGAGGAGGGAAGGGAGGAGAAAAGCAAAGGAGGAAATATAGGGAAGGAGAGGAAAGGGTCAAAAATCGTAGGAGTCAATTGTGAAAGAGATAGAAAGGTTAGAGATAGAGCAAGAGAGACAGAGTGAGTGAGCATGAGAGTGAGCAGGAGGTACAGTGTACAGAGACAGGCAGAAAAGGGAAAAAAAGTGAGGAAGAGCAAAGCCATAAAATTTAAGTTGGAAGTTATTGGAGACTGGCTGGATGAAAAATGCCATCGCCATAAAATAATATTAGAATTGGTCTGGCCTTATGGCGTTGATGAATACAGATGCTGCCCAGCGGGTCTTTGGCGGGGGGGAAGTGGCTAATTTGAACAGCCATCCTACCTGTGAGGGCGGTAAAAAATATTAAAGGAAATGAAATGAAAGGCTCACTGTCCGTTGTTTAGTTTATAGCCCCAGATTTCCATCCCATAGCGGGTTAGGTGTCAGACAGTCCCTCTTGCTAAGAATAGCTGCCAGCGGGGTAGTTAACCATGTGTGCTGGATTTAATATTAATACCCCTACAATTAACTACAAACCCGAGCAGAAATGGACCCGCTGCAGCTTCAAACCAACGTATGTGTATGACAAGAATCAAACATTCTCTCAACCTTGCACACTGAAGTTAGAGCTTAATTTATCCCCCTCCCACTCCAACACAGTCAATAAATGGCCCGGAGGGGCCATGAGCACTGGCAAATTGATGACAGCTGAGTGAAAAGGGACCAGCTGAAATCTGATCAGCTATATTGACTAGAGGATATTGAAAAGACAGCTTGATGTCTTAATTACCGCAACGTCATGGTAATGCCATTTTATCACATTTGAATTGGGTTTAAAGAAGGCCATCAGCAAACCATGAGGTAATTTTGATCACAGGGGAAGTGAATGAAATGAAAAATATTCTCCTTAATGCATCTCAGTAAAGATCAATGGTACAATTTCTGCCGAGACTGATATAACATTACGTAATCTAATCTATGTAATTCTAATGAACTAGAGCTTTTGTTGTTATATCAGGCCTATACTGGAAATCCATATGTGTAATGTTAATCTTTAAGTTGTCAAATTACAGTGTCTCTGCACCACTGCCACCAACATATTTTTATACTAAATACAAATAAACTAAAATAATTCTCTTCTGCATCAAAATCTACATGTGGCAACTAGTGGCAGCACTTTACTCTACAACTGATCCTGGAAAAAAATTACATTACATATACTTAGTAAAGTGTTTCTGCTCTTACACATCTCTTACACATTTCTTTCAGTTCTTTTCCTGTCTTTCTCTTATGTTGTCAGCACAACAGGAAACCCACCATGAACCACTTGATTTATGCTTCATTCCAGTGAAATGGTTATTTTTCCTGAGAAAAATATCAGTGTGTGCTTCAAGAGCCGGTGTTAAGGTCAAGATAATTTCAAGCCTACACTGCATTGGATAACCTTCATAGAGAAGAGAGAGTCAATAAATAAGGGATGGAAAAACAAAGGGGACGAAAAAAACAACACATTTTAGATAAAGCCGGCCACACGATGGGGGACAAGTGGCGTGGTCTTATCTGCTCATGGTCTGCAGGACAGCTTATAACCAAACCATACTTCACCCTAGTGTATGTGTGTGTGTGTGTGTGTGTGCATGTGTTCATGTGTGCACCAACTGGCTGCCTTTATGGTGGTCTTACAACTAAATGCTTCAATCCTTTTCAGGTGACTCCAGTACAGATAACGTATGTGTCAAATAAAAGGAAACATAGGTGTTACAAAACGAAAATATCAAGAAATTAAACAAAAATTTCAAGATTCTGATTATGTTCTTAGTCCAACCCAATGGATTCAATACTTTAACACTTGGCTATTTTATATCTCCCTGTCTCTCTATCAGTGTCTGACAGTCAGCCTTTTTGATAGGTAAAACACAGTTTTCTTATCTTGTCTCCACCCAGCAAAATTATATAAAAGCCTTACCTTACTTGACTATGTATGAGACATTGGCAAACTGCCATAAAAAATCCACACTCCTCCTGGCTATTCTTAATGTCTAAAGTATGACGTGTGTGTGTGACGGTTGCAACATCACAATAGCTCGCACAATTTTTTCGGGCATTCTCTATTATAATTATACTATAATTGCGGTTTTTCTTTTTTGTTGGTTTTACATAAAGTAGCAGCAGCTGGGCTCTATTTCACATTTGTGTTGCTGGGCTTCCTTCCTTTACTCTTACACCCTCTCTTCCTTCTCTTCTTTTCTCCATCCACACCTGCCTTCTTCTCTCCTCTTCCTACTCTCTCTTCCAACCTTCTCTCCTTCCTTCGCCCTCCCTTCCACACTGCACCTTTGTCTTTGTCAAACGTACTTTATGTTTAACAATGCCTTCAAATAGCTCTGCTTTTAAAGGAGTTAACCCGTGATGTAGTACCTCAGAGTGGTGGGGTGGGGACATGGGTGACCCCAAACTGTCATGGAAACCTATGTCATAGGCTATCAGTGACTCACCACACTCAACCACCAGGAACCTGGGGTAAGGTAACTATAGGGAGTGTGTTGCCTGTGCATGCATGCATACATACGATCACTTAAACTCATTCTATCAAATCCTCATAACTTTACACATTCATGTAGGGATGCACACACACACACACACACACACAAACACACGCCACACAAAGATACACTACTGTAGGTCAACCATCCTGCCTCTGTTCTATCTCCAAGGGTGCAGTCCCTCTGAGATGTCTTTATGATATGGACAGGTACATTTTGAAATAAATACTTGTGAGCATGCTCCACAAAGGAGGCTACACGTCTGCACCAAGATGATGGGGAAAATACAGCCATCACACAGCAGTACTTGGACAAAAGCAAAACCTCTATAGAAATGGCTTCTTTCACAATATGAAACATAGCTTCATGTCTCATTGAGTTGATCACATATATTAACTGTCCTTTGTTAAAAAATAAAGAACATAATGCATTTCAAATACTGTCTCCAATAAGATATGTGACTCTGGTTCACTGGAAACTGAGATATGCTTTTATGATCATGGATCATTTAAGCAGACATGTGTGGTGTTTGTTGAATCGTAAAGCAAGAAAATCCTTGAGAGATTTCATTGACTGTGATTACAGTTTCTTAAGTGCTATTAAGAGAGGCCGTTAGAGCAATCTAAATGATATCTAAAATTTGGATCAGTTAGATTCTGCTGCAACGAAGCAATCTGACACAACTAGATGGTGCCTGAAATTTGGATAAATGAGGCTGCATTGTGACAGTGTAATTGTAACATGTCATATTAAGCATATGTCTGGGAAGTAATGGCAGGCTGATTGTGGTTTGTGCTCATCACCTCCATCTGCTCATCCATCTGTCTTGACAAATACAGCTGATTTGCAAGCAAACTATGAAACTTCTCAAGTCGCACTAATTGGGGACCTTTGATAAGGCTGTGTTAAAATGACCTAATTAATGCTGTGATATGATGCTGATGGTATTCACAATATTCAAGTCATATCTACATTAGCCATTGTAGCAGTCGCTCATTAAATGCATACGTCATCAATACTGAACTGCTTATTTGGAAAACTCACATAGATTCATAAACTTGATTGATTTTGGAAAACAATCACTGTTGTAAAACTAAAAGAACCATTTCAAACAAAATAGCAAAGTGACCATTTTTTCTATCTTGCATGACACTCTAACCCAGGAGCGGATACAAACCGTCCACCTTAACATTCTTAATAGGAGCTGGGGTAACACTTTATGTCACACAGTTTATTGAGGAAGTGGCTGCATGACTGTCATAGGCTGTTTTTTAAGCTGCTCATACCCGGCCTGTCAGAGGTGAATCAATACAGTTCAATACACACAAGATGATATAACCTCAGCTGTAGTTACAATAAAAGGTATCTAAGAGCAGTGCAATATTTAAATCTCTGAAACTATGAGACATTAGTATTTTGTTTTTTGACATCTTAGGATACCACTGTATGGCCACCTACTGCTTTCAAAATTATGTTTACAATCCAAGCTGGAAGTGTCCTTTTGGATTAATTGACCCATTAACTGCTCCGCAACAACAATACAACCAACACAATCATAAACATTCCAGCATGCAACCATCCACAGCTCTCTAAATGTCAGAAAAATGCATGCCACGTGGCCACAGCCATGGTACTTCCCATCCTGCCTATCCCTCTCTGAAGCCCTGTGTGACTTACTGCTATATAATTGTCCCAGCTGAACGGTCCTCTAGGGAAACCAAATGACCTCTCACAATAGAGAGGCTAGGGCTAGAGCAGGATACAGGACATAATTCTTGCATAATGAACTAAGTAATGGGTCCAAAGCAACAGCACTGTGACAGCATGATGTTTAAGGAACGGAATCACTGATACAGTAAGATGTTAGAGACATTCTGGGTCAACACAAAAGGACATTTTTCTGGAGGCTTCTTAATGTGAAGCATTTCACCTGGAAGACCAGTTTTTTAAGGTAACTCAATTATTTTAGGCTGTTAATTAAATGATTAAGGAAAATTACACATATGAAGCCAAAAGCACTTTAATTTAAGCTTCTAACTGTACCTTGGACACTTTATGTCCAAACAGTGGTAGTGCCTCCTAGTATTTATAGTTTGCTCACTTCAATACAGAAAGTGAGATACAGATCCACAGTTTAGCCAGTTAAGTGCTTAATGGACTGAATTAAAAATGTGCAGTGCTATTAAGGAATGGCGACAAACAAATTAACAAACAAGAGAGTTTGTTGCAGTTGTCGTCAATTGAGCCCATTTTGAGAGATTAGCATAGTCTCCATGGAAATGAGGTTCAAAGTCGACAGCGTACCTTTAAAGGTTTGACCTATAGCAGCCCCATTATGCAAATACTTTGTGTCATTTGTAAGCATAGCTTTATGTGAGTAGCAGGTTTTATGTTAACCACATTTATGCTGTAAGAGTTAGTGCCTTTAAAAGATTTAAATTCTGACCTGTAATTATATCACACCTATCAGACAAATGAGTGTAGCTGTTAATACCAGAATATGAAATAAAAATGCATAATTTCATAAAAAAGAAAAGCAATATCTGGAGTGTCATCTGAGCTATCCCATTTGACACATAGTAAAACCTGCTACCCCTGATGTGGGAATAATTATTGATGAATAAAAAAATGTAAAAGCATGTGAATGCATTGCTAATAGTAGGTATAGTATATGCAGGATGATGGCTGACAAATTCTCACATTGTCTACCTCTGTATAAATGTCTCTAAAGGCTGAAGGTGGTATTATCTGAGTCAAAGCTTCCTCTTTCACAGACATCTTCACAATTGAATATTTTACATCACAAGCATTTAGCTAAAGGTTACTCTCTTGAGGAACTTACATATATTAACATCACCCTTTTATGTGTATATTGCTATCTGTAACATGACAAAAATCCCAGCACTAATGTGATACAAGGAGCAAGAAAATATCTCTTGAGGTTTTAAAAGCAGAGACTATTTTTTTATTCTGTTGTCTTTGCTGATCTTAAGACTTGTGGAATACTTTTAAGTGCTTTTCCCTGTTTGGTTTGATCCATATTCTTTTCTTGGAATGCTTGGACACAGAGAAGCCATTATCTGCAGTTGTGACTTCCTGATGTCTCAGTATGTTCGTCCGTCAAGGTGACACCAACCGACTTGTCAGGGAATGCACGTGTCAGATAGTAAAATATGCTTTTTGCTTGAAGGCAAAGGTTCTGCTAAAGACTCAATCAAACCCTCTAACTCACTCTCTCTCTCCAGCATATGCTCACACACAGTATCTGGCAGCAAGAGAAAATAATTAGGCCAGGGTGGCTGTCTGAAGCATAAAGATCCATTAGTAACAGATCTTACATATTACAGGCCATAAGGTAACTGGGGACTGATGAGAAGGGCAAAGAGAAACCACTGATCTCAGAAGGAACACACTCTTCTTTCACCTACACTGTGTTTACAGTACTGTTAGCTAACATAGACGACCACTAGCAGTGTCCATACATGTTAGCATACATCTAATAGTTTCTCTTTTGTGTGACAAACACCTGAAATGCACATTTGGCTAAATGTATCTTTAACTGCCTGCATTCAACAAATGGAAGTATTCAGGTATTTTTTCTTTTTATAAAAGGATGGCTTCCCTTTTCAGGAATCATCAGTTTCTACTTTTGGATCCTCCACACCTGCTAACAATTACCAAGAAGGACTGAATCAGGGTGCATTTGTGAGGGTGCTATGCTGAAATTCTGTTCACTAGCAATTTATTAACTACATATTTGCACTGGTGTTTTCAACATAGTACATTGAAACTGAAACACAAAACAATCTGCAAACTGCTAAATAATGGCGAACATGATGTTTTCTGTGATTGGTTAATTTCACCATCTTGTTGTGATGTTGTTACACAGCACTGTGGAATTTGCACTAATGTGTATTTTGCAGATGTTTACTGAAGAAAATCTGCAAAACAGAATAACATTCTGGCGTTTGATATAGTAGTAATGGTGAAACAACAGTCTGATCAGCAGATGACACATGTAGTAATAACAGAGCAAATTAATTGTGAGGACAGATGGGCACCAATACAAACATATTCACAGTATTGTCATGTGAATTGTAACACTATGACAAAGCCAATGATTTTATATTTAGTGGCAAATTACACATGACACACTGTTGTTGGGAAATGTGAACTGTAAACATTGTAATTACTGCTGGACTGTTTAAAACTACTTAAAGGAAAGTTAAACAATCACCCATGCTACATTATTCACAATATTTAAATTCACAATTTGTAATTTGAATATAATGCCAGTTGTGTGATTACATATAGTATGCGTAATCAGTCTTTTCTGTTAGCCTCCACTCATAATTTAACACCTTACAAAATCAATCTGCCCACACAGTGCTAATGCGTAACTGCATGCACACATAGACACACACACATAGACAGAACAGTATAAAACAAAATGAAAAAGATATTTTATTATAAACATACCCAGAGAGGGCTGCCTTTGCCTCCTGAGCACTGAAAATAACTCCAAGGTCAGTGAGCTTCCATTAGGGATTTATACCATAGCAAAGTGCTAATTAATTAGGCCTAATTTGAGACAATGGTCGGATTGTCGGCTCGTTCCCTTGTAGGAGATACAATGCAATGCACTGCTGGACTTTTGGAGGCTATTTCAGGTCAGATTAAAGCCTGTTTTTTGCCTCAATTTAGCCAGCATGCTTTACTGACTATGCATGCTTTTTCAGCAATGCCCTAATACACATGGCCAGCAAAGCCACATTACCACTGAGCATCTCTCTCTCTCTCTCAGTCAGCTGACTGAGGGCATTCACTCTTTCAGTTAAACCAATCAGATTTCGCCACGACCTCCAATCATCTTGTTGCTGTTCAACTCTAAAACAGTTCCTTTCTCCGCTGCTGTCAGCTATCATTTCATGCTACCCTCCTCCACCCCATTCACCTCCAGTTTATATCACAACCAGCACCCATGGGTCCTTTTAATGAGCTCATCAGAAGTCCTGCTCCACCACCACCACCACCAGTGTCCAGACTCCATTAGGAGGATAATCATGTACAGTTCATGGCATCACTACCCCATTAAAATAATGTCACAATGGTGTCTAATCGCCACAGACTCCTCACATATTTATTATCTTTTCCTATCGTGCACTCTTTGTCAAATACTTTCATTTAATTACTGTTTAAGCCTCTCTCTCAATTACAGTAAGCCTCTCCTGGTTGAAATGGAAATAAATGGAAAACAGGCTAAAGTTCTAAACCACTATGGCTTGATTTGGAAAATGGACTGCTGTATGAGAAGACAAGTAAAGCAAAGACAGTCAGTGTTTTATTTCAGGATACTGAAATAAAATGAATGTCAGTTGGGTTTGGGATTACAGGGGAAGCTGCTGTATTAAAACTGTTTGTCTATTGCAGAGCAATGATAGAGATAGACAGGACTTGAGCACAATAATGCGCTACAGCCATAAACATAATAAACAAACAGAAACAGCCATGCATGTGTACACAGATACACACATAAATATGTAAATGTAAACAAATGGATCTGCTCATGGACACTCATCTGAACACACACACTTCCAACCCTGTCCCCTGGAAACTATGTTAATAAATATAACTAATTTGCAACAGGTTTACGTTTTCTATAAACATAATGGAAATGTTGTTACGCATTTCTGACAAGTCACAAAATGTTGCTACTGAACGTGTCAGTGAAATGTTTGGTGAGAACGTATTTCATTTTTTTTTCGCCAAAATATAAAATCTTGCAATACAATATCCGCTCATAGCATGTACCGCGATGTTCAACTTTATGGTTATGTTTAGGCACTGGAAGCACTTTGTTAACAGTTGGCGAATGATCAGGGTCATGGTTTAAAATAGTCTGCAGTTGTACTTGAAGCAAGAGACATAAAATGTTTACTGTATTAACATTTATATGAATCTATTGTTAACCAAAGTGCTTCTGTTGCTTAAACCTAATCACAGACGGGACTCCTGTGCTTTGTACGCACGTCACCACCCCCAACCACCTCCAAAAAAAAAAAGTAAAGGGAAAACAATTTCGTAGTATATAAACAGAATTCCTAGAAGACAGGGTTGATACTTCTGTGCACATACGTATATAGAATAATATATAATAATAATAATAATAGAAAAACCACAGAGTACATGCAATGAGTAGCTAATACAAGTGGTTTGTTTTTTCCCCTTTTATTTCAAGAAAGTCCATTTCAACTTCCAAAAAGGTAAACAATAAACCAAACCAGCATTAATATAGACTTCTTTTATCCACGGTAGTGTTTTTCATATGATTTGTTCACTGGCACAGTGTGTGCTGGACCATGCTGACATGAAAGATCTTCAAATCAACAGTGAGCTAAATAATTAGCTTTCTCATAAAGCAGATATGAGAGAGACCATGAAGCTGAATGTTGAGGGGGACCAAAATCTCTCTCCTTCACTTTTATCCAAAGGACTTTAAATATCAGAACAGATGAACTTAATCAAAAATATGTATTCATGAGGAACAGGACAATAGCTCCCTCACCTTTTCATACCTCCCTGCCTTCCCATATCTATGGAACATCTTCTGCCTGTCCACTCATAAAACTAGGATGTACTGTGGGACAAAATTGATTTTAAAGAAAGAGAGATGTATTATTTTCCTGTGATAATAGTCCTCCTGTTGCTGCTTAGCATACACACTGTCAAGCACATACACTTAGACACACTCACTTACTGGTACACACATACTGTACAAATTAATTTTCCTCTGAAATGTAGATGGACACACTTCTCTCTCTTTTGCTGCTCCCAAACACAGACCCCGAACAAACATACACACTCCAGTATCGTCTTATTAAGTCAAGGCCATTCATCTGAAAGAGACTGTGTGAATGTATGTGATTGGTAATGAAATCCACCTTAGTATTCCATCACTATCGTTCTGAAGTGGATCTGACAACGGTATGATGATAATCTAGTAGCAGTGGAGGTGATAATAATCATATTCTTCTCCTTACCAAGATCAAATGAGAACTCGGAGGCTGGCTCCTTATGGTGCAGGTGTATTTTTACTTCATATTGTGAGTCAAATAATTTCATTTACATATTTGACTGGAGGTGAGATAGTGGTAATGAGAATCTTTTAGATGCACAAAGAGAGCAAATCACATAACCGATAGGCCTGTCTATTACTGTGCATATTCCACCTGTTAATATTGAATACAGGCTGCACAGCTCTCCCTTGGATGTTACTACATTACTATGGAAACATGAGCAAACTGGATTTAGACCTTAAGTCCAGTGACATTCAGTATTCCATTTACTGAGCTGCTGCAGGAGTATGTACAGTAAAACACAGGCTTACATGCAAACACGCACACAAACACACACCACTTGGTTGCCTTGGTTATGCTTGCTACTGTATGGTAAACTTAACTAATCATAGAAGCATATTTTATTCTACTACAAACCACAGATTTCAATATCTCCAGATATTACATGCAACATAAAAAAATGGGACATAATTTGGCCTGGACAGTGTATTTGTGGTGTACCTGCACCTCATGGCCAAAACACAACAGTGTCTTGTTGAGAGAAGCCTGAGACTGTTTGCTTATGATCAAAACCACAACACTCAATGTAGCATCAAGACAATCTTTTTCTGATGGAGAGAGCATTGACGCACCAAAGCTAGTGTAACACATCGCTTCAAATCTATACTGAGCCATGAACCTTAAAGTTCAAGTGAAACAATTTGACAGGGGAAGCTAATTATCGTGTGTTTGTGTTTCATTGCTCTGAGCTTATACCTTGACTTGAATAACTTAGCTTTTTGCCATAAACACTGTGTGCCACCATCAATGCTTCTTTTATTTTTAGGTTCAAGTACATTGCTGCAGCAGGGTACAGTTGCTATAGAGGCAGCCTGTTAGGGATTTACCATGGATGTATTAAAAAGGATCAATTAATATTTTTAAAAGTCACACAATGTGTGCTTCAAAAATATTTCAATGTCACACCAGTGCCTCCCCTCGCCCTAAATGCCTCGCACCTGATTTTGGTCATGGTGGTTAAATAGTGTTAACTCTCTATTGTTTTTGGTAATTTATTAGACATAATTGACATCTTGCAACTATTCTGCAGGTGCACCGCTGTGCTGCTCATGTTCAAGTGTGTTAGTGGACATGACCAGCACAGCAGTGGTGTACTGAGAATTAATTTCAGCTGTTATGCCATACTTTTCTACTGCTATAACTCTTGAAATCAACATCCTAATTATAATCGTAGATTAATTATGCACCTTCTACACATTGGATGAGGAAGTATGTGGTGTCTACATGATGTATGTTCTCCGTTAAATTAAAGCAGTATTATTATGAGCTTCAACAACATACTCAGCATACCATCACTGCACCATATGCAGTCTGGTAGATAGTTTAATCCAAAGTCCCTTGCTGCTATATGAGTGCTTACATTTTTGGCAGATGGGCCCAGTGGGACCTAGACCCCTAACCCTGACAGTGTTAGCACCATATTAAACTCACTGAGCTACTGTTCAGCACCGCCATGTATCACTTAAGTGGAACATTTTTACTTTTAAGCATGTAGCCTTTGGTACTGACTGCCCCAGATAGCTACTGACAGCTCACAATGTGCAAAACACAATGTGGATGTTCAGTCAAGGTATTCAAGTGAACATTCGGTAGTGCTTCAACCTGGAAATAGATTTTATAAATAAACCAGTAATGTAAGGTCTAAGATCGGGGTTTGTATATTTCAGAATGTGAAGAATTCAGACAACGAGGTTATGTGCACGGTATTTTTTCATCTTGTTTTTCATTTTTCATACAGTTTCATACACTTCATTTAAGGACAAACCTGCGTTCATACATTGTGATCAGCATGTACAGGCTCAAATGCATCTCAACTTTAATAACCAAGTAAAAGGAAAACAAAACAACAAATCCCACCAAATCCACCTCACGCTACTCCCACCAAATATCTTGACTTTGGCTGTATTCATTGGGAAAGCCAACAGATGTCTAAAGTCCTGCCTGTTGCACTGTAAGCCTCCTTAAGGGCTTGGCGAGTATTCTATTCTTCTGACGACTTTCTTGTATTTTAGCCTTTTTGGAAGTGAAGCTAACTGATCCTTGGCTGACTTGAACAGAGCAGTTGGTCCATTTGAAATGATAAAACATCAATACAAGCTTAAAAGGAAATCCAGACAGACCTCAGCAAATAATAAAGGAACATTAAAAGTATTCACACAAAGCTCAGACAGAAAAACCCAAACTACTCTTTTACCTCTGTACAAGACAAGACAGAAAACAAGTCAAACAAACCTGTAGAAATTGTTTTAAAAATAAATTTAGGGAAAAACTAGACAAACTTGTGAAGAATGAAGACCACATACAAATGAAGAGTTTTTAATCTATGTGGACCTCAAACTGATCTTTTTAAATTAAAGAGAAAGCACTTGGCAAGAAAAAAAAATAACTGAGAGCAATGTACCATTTTAAAATCTTTTGATACAGAGACAGCGGAAGGACTATGTGAATGGAATTCTCTAAAAAGTGTTTTGAAAGAAGGACATACTGTAACACATATTCTGTAGTCTGAAGAGATCACCCTGAGACAAGGTCTCTTTAGATTTTAGAGACAGATAATTATTTATCCATCCATTATCTATACCGCTTAACCTCAGAGGGTCGCGGGGGGGCTGGAGCCTATCCCAGCTGACATTGGGTGAGAGGCGAGGTACACCCTGGACTGGTCGCCAGTCAATCACAGGGCTGACACATAGAGACAGACAAACATTCACACTCACCGGAGTACCCGGAGAGAACCCACGCGGACACGGGGAGAACATGCAAACTCCACACAGAAGGGCCCCAGCCGACCGGTGGGGTGGAACCGAGAACCCTCTTACTGTGAGGTGACAGTGCTAACCACTGCACCACTGTGACGCCCCTAATTATTTATCCATGCCCACAAAAATGTACACAGTCACCGTAAAGGGTAATTCTGGTATTTTTAAACCTGGGCCCTATTTTTTTTTTTTTTTTTTTTACAAATTTTGGGGTCTAAATGACTAATAGATACAAAAAGTTTTGGAATTGGTCCAGTAGATCACCTCAGCCAGCAGCCGCGAAATGGGCTGCAATGGTTGCACCGTAATCCTTGTGAGCAACTGCGCCCATCAAAAGTACCTACACTAAAAGTGCAGGCTCAGATTGTTATTTGAATTGTCTGACAACATTATGGAAAGGATCCCTGCAGAGACAGACCATTTGTTAAAGAGTAAGAACCTTTTTGTTTAAGCAGAAACACTGTAAGCTCCCTGCAACAACTCACCTCTCACAAGATTTCTGAGCGAGACTTCTGTTTCTGGACCAGTTCCGAAACTTTTTGTATTTATTAGTCATTTAGACCCCAAAATATGTTGGCCCAGGTTTAAAAACACCTGGATTACCGTTTGAGATATTTTTTTCAAACTCTATCTCTGTCCCTCCACTCTTTTCTCTTTCATGTCCATTTCATCTGTGGAAATTCCATTAAACTGCTATGTTGCTCAAATGTTATTTATTACAGAAGAAAGTCACACAAAATGTAAACACACCCTGATAAACTAACATAGACAGACAGAGTGTCTAGTTCACCTGACCTGCCTGTATGTGGACTGCCAGTGGGAGGAAATCCATGTGACAATTGGAAGAACACAACTCCAGCTGGGTTCAAATCTAGCCTTCTTGCTGTGAGGTGACAGTGCTAACCACTGTGCCAATGTGCCATCTTTATTTATCATACAATGTTGTGAAATTAAAGTATTTCCTTCTGTCACAGCCAATAAGAATATCAGACTGCAAGGGGGAAGGAGGAAGATGAAACTTGGCAGTGTGGACAGGTGAATGCTCTGCATGCAAGCTGAAGCACTGTACTGTATGGGTTTTTGTGTGCAAGTCTACTAATGTTCTTGTACACGAATGTGGCTGCCTGCTCTGTGCATGCAACATATACAAATGTATGTCAAGCCATGTTGGGAGGAACAGTATGAGCAGCATGTTCTCAGTTTAATGCCTATGCATGCATCTGTGCCTTAATGAAAGGTGATCATAAGCAGAAGTGACACTTTGACTTGATCGCCAGCCTCCCAAATTCACTGTTCATGTTGCCGTTTGTGTCTATTTGTGTCTATGTGGCATTTGTGAGCGCTAACTCACTAAGTATTGTACCTGTATGGTGCAATCTATGGACTGGTAAACTGATGTACATGTCAAAAGACAGTAAGCATAGGAACATGTTTTTGTTGTGAAGTTGACGGAGTAGATTGACCAAAAGGGTGTTGCTGCAGAAATCTTTAACAATCATTTTCCAGCAATGTTTCCAGAACTCGAGGATTCTGTTTGTGGCACAGGGCTGTCAATCTGCTACAACATGACTGCTCCTTTTCCATAAAAGAGAAAACATATGTAGGACTACCCTTCATCTAATATAATGGTGAATCATTCCTCCACGATGAGCAAGATCTTTCAGTAGTTTACTGTATCTATAACAGTTGTGTATTTTTTTTTTTTACTTGGACTGATCATAATAGTTCTTAGTAATTTTTAAGGGTTAGAAATTTTTATAAATTTGATTAGAAAACAGCAGCTCTTTCTGACTCATTGTGTGTAGCAGCATGTGTGCCCACACTGGATTTCCAGGTTACGGAGGCTTGAGGGTGATGTTGGATGAAAAATGCAAAAGTGATGTCTCACTCTCTGTTCCAAGCCCACTTGTCAAATGCAATTAATAAAGCAACTGTTTTGGAGACAAGGCAAGCATGTTTCTTTTCAGTAATTGATAGCATGACATCAAACACTATGCTGCAGGATGCAGGAGGAAGTTCAGTAGCTCGATACATCAGATCATTCAAGCAGCAATTTCACAATTGCTGCCACCAAAGACATCTGAAAGCCATATGTCCATTTTACTTTCACTATATTATGTAATCATTACACTACAGACTTTAGCAAACACCGTAAAGTTGCACTTCCTAGATCTATTGCTACTTAAGAAATGCTATTAATCATTTTTTAAAACCAAAATGTATCCCTGTGACTGTCAATTGTATTGTATTTACAAAGGACTGTATCCATACATACTGCATGCAGAGAGAGAGAGAGAGAGAGAGAGAGAGAGAGAGAGAGAGAGAGAGAGAGAGAGAATTAATTAATTAATTAATTACTTAATTAATTAATGAGTTAGTCTGGGCATGGCATAAAAGAACATGGTGTCATGGCAGAGCAGCCAGATAAAACAGGGGACGCCGCTTAAGGCAAGCGTCACAGCATTTTATCTTACATATAAAAGTGAAGAAATGTTGTGTCCCCCCCTTAATGATGGGAATTGTTTGCCTTAATTGCATGTCAAGGGTTTGGTCTAATACAAACCATCAAAGACCACATCTAATACAGGACTAAAAATGTACAATCCACAAATGTTTGTTTTAGATACTAAAACTCAACTCTATCAACTAACATCATATAACAGTGATTCAATTAATCCCCAGTTCATGAAAGGTTCACCACTGATGGGAACAACATTCCCTGAAAAATACAACATCCTGCAGCACTGACTGTAGTTTTCTGCTTTTCCTCCAGCTAAAGCAGTTTGTTTCTAATAAACAATATATTGTGTCTGTACTGTAACTTATTATATATCACCAATATTGAGAATATTACACAGTTTTGTTAAATGCCTTGCAGTTTCATTATGTATTGTAATAGACCTTTCTCACAGCAGACATGTTATATATATATAGACTAATAATGGCTGCATTCAATTGTAGCTGTTCTGGTCACAGCACCCTGGTATTGCACATACAGGCTAATTCACACACCTAAATGGACCAGAGCTTTCATTAATGTTATTAGTTACGCCTGTGTTTTTGGTGCCATGCAAGGGCACGATGTCGACTGTGAGAAAGACAGGCCTTTTACCCCTCAGTGATTGCTTTCATTTTTGTAAATTGGGCAACGCGAGGAATTCATGGTCATTATCCAAAGAATGCTGCAGTAGGTAAAAGAGACTATTTGATCTGTTGAGAAAGAGGAAATTAGAAAGTACAATACTAACAGAGTTGACTCACACAATGCCCATAGTCACATACAAATTCCTTTTGACTGTGTGGGAAAATCAACCGAACATATTGCATTTCTCCAGGCCAAGGAGAGTTTCCATATTACCAGGAATTTGACTTGATCTGGTACATTACCATTGTACTTGTTCTAACTATGTGCTGCAGAGCAAATCAAATCATGGAACTGTGAAGTGAGAATAAAAAATGAACAACCATATGAACTATACTGTATATCAAAACACACCTCTTCAATAACAGCCCAGCATGGGAGCCATGACCATTCCTTCATAGACAGAGCCAGAATAAGAAAATTGGACAGGGGATGAAACTAACATAAGTAAGTGGAAGAAACAAATCCTATGGAGACGAGGAAACGAAGAAAACACAACCAAGCCATGAAGGAAACCAAGGAAACCATGAAGGAGCATGCACAAACAGAAATATATATTGAAAGAGCAACAGAAAGTAATAACAAGTAACACTCAGAGGGAGGGGCATTGAGCGCCACAGAGAGGAAGATAAACAGAGAAAGTTAGGAAGGAAGAAACACGTGGAATGAGATGTGAAAGAGATGATGAGCAGAGGGAGGAAAGTTTGTATGAGTTTTTGCCACACTGTGTGACTCAGACAGTAGTGTGGTGGCCCAATGATTCAGCCTGTGGTTTCAGCCTCAATCCCACTGAAAGGTCAGAGCTTCTTTTAAACTACCTGTTACCGCTTCTCACTTTCTCTCCCTGCCTATACCACAGATTACTTGCTTTCTGTGTCAAAGTGTGTGTGTGTGTGTGTGTGTGTGTGTGTGTGTGTGTGTGTGAGTGTGCAGCTTGAACCAAATGTCTGTTTATGTGTGAGTGTGCATACTGCGTTTCCACTCAGCGCCAGTGCCCATTCCTCCTGCTCCAGCCAGGACTGGTGTCACTCTGAAGCACAGAGCCCACGTTGTGACAGAAGATTCTGGCCAACATGGACAGACTAAATGCCACCTAGCCTGCTGTTTATGGGTGTGAAAGAGTGTGTTTGTGTGTGTGTGTGTGTGTGTGTGTATGCCACTTTCAAAAAAGCACTTGTATTATTGCTCTGGGACTGTTTCTAAAGCCACAGTGCTGGAATAATAGATTACACATTCTTCTACTGACTCCCATAGCCAGTGACAGTTAGGGTGATAACTGCCAAAGCGGTAAAATGGCTTGTGTACATTTGGAGATTCATGGTCTTATACTCCATTGACTTGTACTGTCATTACTGACAATGCCACAAGAGGTTAGTGCTGGTTTCTTTGAAAAAGTCAGTCTGGCTGGAAAATCTGCTGAACAGGAGGTTAATTTATGATCAAGTGGGTTTGCTTCTGAAAACACCTTAACCTCCTTGTTACATAGAAAAATGTACACTATGTATTTTTATGTACATGTGCATGTATTTGAATATGCATGTGCTTAGTTTAGTGTTATCCATAGTCATCATAGAAATCCTACATCATTACCTACATACTGCAGTGATCTATTACTCCACCACATGGATGACAAGCCAATGTTCTAAAAACAACGTGAAGTTACTTATTGTAGTTTGGTCCACCAACACAGTCAGCACTTGGAGCTGCAGCAGTGGTTGTGACACACAGCTCATGGAGGCAAATCCGCATAGAAATCATGGGGGAAAAAATGTTCCTTATAACTCCAGAACTTGCCTGAGAATCATCATGTTTTTTATGTTTTCTTCAGCATGAAAGTAATCCAGGGATAGTTGTCTGCACATCCATGAGTATATTGTAAACAGGAACTGAATGAACGAATGACTGAATTGCCCTTCTTGGGATCAATAAAGTTGTCCGAATGTGAATCTGAGGAACTGCTAATAGCTAATCTGGCATACTTGTAATAGTGCCAATTTGCCAAAATGTAAACAAATGGCTAAAAAAATGGGTCCCAAGTTGAAGCCCACAGCTATCTCACTGACTCCATAGCAACATCATACTTTGTGTTTTCATCCCCCAAAGACCCCAAATAATGCAAACTGTACTTAGAGTGATTATCCCCCAGATAGTTAGGGGTAAGGTAATAAGTCTGTTTTGCCATCTTTTGCAATGTCCTTGAGTCAAACACAGAAGCAGGACGACTAAAACCAGAAAAAATATCATCACCTTCATCCCCACAGTCACAGCATTTCCATCAACATAATCAGCATCACTATCATCATCATCATTACCCCCCAACACGTTGCCACTTACCTGGTTGTGTCCTGAAGAGAGTAATGAAGCCACAGAGAGGACTTGATCTGAACTAAAGCTGAGCTAACCATATTTTTCATATACATTTTTTTCAAATCAGATGTATGCTTAAGTATCATTGGTTGGGTTTCTGAACCAAGTCCATCCCATCAGTAGAGGCTACTCAAAGTTAAACCCCGCCTGCTCACTGTCCCACTGCCTCAGTGGTTAGAGTGCCAGGTCATTGGTCAGCTGGTTGATACAGGTGACCCCCGTGTGATGGAGGTCTAACAGGGAAAGAAGATTGTTTGCAGAAACAGGTGATGGGTGGATGTGGTGTTGCAGAGTGGAAAGCATCAGTGAAGCCGATCTAAGTGGCTGTAGATTAATGGAAAGGTTGCTGTATATGCTTTCTGTGGTATTAGAAAAGGGAAGATTGACAGCGGGATGGAATAGCTTCACCTGTATTTGCTCATTAAGTACATAGACTTTAGAATATGTTGACTGAAGGTCCTGCAAGTAGATTAATATGGATAATAAGCTGGCTGGTATCAACTATTCTGTACAAATTGATTTATTCAAATAGCCCTATGGTTAATAAGTAAATACATGCTAAATGAATTACGGATCTACAGGCTTGATTCAGAGTATAGAAATAAAATGTGTGTAAAGAATGAGAAAAGGAGGGAGGAAAGGTCTGTGTGTGTGAGCTGTGGAACAAAAACAAATCAGAAGGACAAAATGTTCGGAGCAAGAGGACAAAATGATAAAAAGGTATGGGAAGGAATGACAGGGTGTCGACTATAGAAATATACAAGTGACTTTTGCTGTATGTGTCTTCTATTGGAAGCAGAATATCCTGAAACACTCTACTCATTTTCTTTGCTCTCTTTCCAGTTTCAATCTGTCATTCACTCTCTCCCCTCTTCATTCTTCCCTACTGTTCCTCTTGCTCTCACACACTGCACTTTGAAGTGTGAGTGTGTGTTTTGGACATATTTGAGTATATGTGCATACTTGAAAGCGTGTCCGTATTATTGTATGCATCAGTGTGCATGCGACCATGTGTAAATGCAAAAGGTGTGTGCGTGCTACATATAAGTGAGTGAAGAGCAGGCACTTGTGTTTGTATGTGCGTGTGCATGCTTTCTTGCATGTCTGCTTGCATCCATGCGACTGTATGAAAGCAAAGTCAAAGCCGCATGCAGGGCAGCTGACCTAAAGCCAGACACTGCTGGGTTTGGTTGGGCCTCACAGCTGAGAGGGGAGAGACCCCAGCTGACTCACTTCATACACAGACACATACACACACACACACACACACACACACACACAAAAAAAAACACACTGCTTCATCACGCACTGGTGTGTGTGGTTCAGACAAGAAGGCAGGAAGGAAGAAAAAACATGGAGGATGAGAGGACAACATGAAAGAAGGAGGAATGAGGGTTGAAAAAGGGAAAAATAAAGAGTCAGAGTGAATAGAAAGTGCAGTGCTTGGTCATTTCATATAAAAAAAGCTGAAGCATGGAAAAAAACGAAATTGTGTGATTAAGAGAAACAGACAGAGAGAGCTAACACTCTTGTTTGTGCCCTGTGCAGGTAACAACATGTTCTGCCCTCTAGTCCAATAACTGGTCTGTTGGATGCATACAAATTGAAAAGCATTGAGTTGCTTGCAAAGAATTGAGTGCATCTACCTTATTATGTTAATCTCACTCTCTTTTCCCCTCCCTATAATTCCATTTCTCCTTCTCCCACTCTTCATTTTTATTTCCGCCTTCCCCTCCATCTGTCTTATTCTTCTTTATCTTCTTCTCTCCTTTCTTCCCCTTTTTTTGAGTGAAAATTACAGCTACCTCAGTTCTACAATCTATTCAGCCGTAATCAATCACCATTCTTTTCTATTTCAGCCTTTTCTTGTACTCGCTGTTCAGTTTTCCTGGAAAGGTCGAGGTAACTACAGTCTGACCTGCACATCCAATAGACAGGATTAGGGTCAGCATCCACTTAGTGTATATGCTATCTTCACATTTCCCCCTACACATTCTTGCTTGAACTACACATATTCTTCTGTTTCTCTTGCACTATCTCTGTAGAAAAACATGAACATATTATTTGTGACATCTCCCATTGGTTTTTGACAGGGCTTTTTGGAGCCTGGAGTTTGTGTTTACCACTAGCTGCCATCTTGTCAGTTGATTTTGGCAACATGGGGGAGCCTGGATGGGGCAGATTAAATCAGGTCTGAAAGATACCTTTCAATCAAAAAAACCAAGTCCAAATCATCATCAAGTCACTAACTGATCAATGTCTTTTTTAGAATTGCCACCAAGTACATATTAGAAGTAAAATGAGCTATTATGATCCCAGTCCCTTGTGAAAAAAAGAATCAGCTTTATTAAACTGTATATACAGACAAGTGACAAATAAAAGGAAAGCCTGAAGTGGAGTAACATAACAAATGCAGATTTCTCTATCATAGCCTGATTTCCATATGTATTTTTAAAAAAGACTTTAATCCGATAATATATCGGCCAATATTTATTCATCAAATAACAAACAAAAAAATTAAATAAATAAATAAATATTATAACCAAGATATGTACTAAGCAGTACATTTTACAGTTGGAAAATAAACTTGTCTACCCGATATAGATGCCCGGCTGATTTCAGCTGGTTTCAGAGACTTTTAGAATTTATGCCAGGAGCATAAACACACTTTACTAAGAAACCATGTTGTTTTTTCTTTTAATTTGTCACCAATCTGTATGTTTTTCTGTACTTCTAGAGATAATTTGGTGGTCTTCCAGCTGAAGTCTTACAGTTGAAACTGCATCTTCAGGGACACTCACAGCCGTGGTGGTTGCTGCTTTTCCCTTTTTCCTCCCTCTCCCATCTTTCCCTGCACTTTCATCTATCTCTCTCCATCTCTCTTTCTCTCTCTCTCTCTCCTTTTCCCCGGTAGCCTGGGCTAATTGTTACATCGTTCGAGCACTAAAATCGCCCTGTGTAGGAAGCGTGGCTGATCGCCGCTGGGTCTAATGCGGCATGGGGGATGGGGAATTGAACAAGCATTGGCCGTCAAAGCTGGTTAGCTTCACAGAGCTCCTGTCACAACTACACACACAATACAACCTGTTTACTACCCAGGCCCCCTGCAATTACCAGCTCCCCAGCAGGGGCCAAGCTAGTGCCTGGGGAGAACTAACACTAACAGCAGCAAGGGAGGATGAAGAAGGAGGGAGAGCCCCATTAAGAGGCTGAGGCAGGGTGGTGTGTAAGTGACAAATCCTAGAGGGACAAGCATGGGGCGAGCGTGTGTGTGCGTGCGTGTGCGTGTGTATGCTTGTGACTGCATAGTTTGGTGTAAGAGATTTGATGCTAAAGGAGGGGTGGCAGACCATGGTGTTGTACTGCACACAAAGCAGAGCTGAAGAAGAGATGAATTTAGCAAATGAAAGGCAGGTAATGGATGTTTAGTGTTATGGGGCCCTTGGAAAATCAGCCTTTTTCTATTAGTCTGTAAACTTACCATTAAAATGATTGAATCAATGAAGGAAGGAACTATCTACGCAATAAACTGGGGTAACTGACGGACAAGGATTTTAGGGTGCTGGGAATTAAAACAAACTGTATAAAAGTATTGATGTGTTGGGTATATAGCTGCGTGTGCATCAACCTGGCCCCTGACACACAGGGGCAGTGGGGCAGTGAAACAAGCAGCAGCACGGGGCCCCTACAACCCAACACTGCTTCTCAACTGTCTGTTTGTATTACAAACAGTAACAAAGGACTTTATTTTATAGAGCCCCAGACTACAAGGACAGTTCAAAAGATCTGTAACAAGATCTGAAAAGGAGAGGTGATCTCATAATTACCAGCCACTAATTGTGGCAGGCACTGTCAAATCAGAGGATGTGACAGAACTAAGCAGCAAACAATCATTGAGCTTGTCTCAGTCTGAGCAGCTAATAACCTGATTTTGCGGTTGTGATTTTTCCCCTCTTTTCAGAGCAGTGGGGACATGGGTTAGTTGAGAAACAGTGGGTTAGGGAGCCCGTACCACCTGGACTAACTGTTATAAAACTCTTGATATGTCCCACAGACTTCACTTTTTCCCAGGAGTATCTGACAAAACTGTTTTTTTTTCCTCAAATTACTCTCACTGGTGGAATACACACCCTTGCATTATCCATACAGTAAACCAATGATACACTATAGGCAAAAGAGCATTGAAATTGTGATGTTAGTTTTTTTTATGTGCTGCACTCTTATTTATTAATTTCTAAATACTGCACTTCTATTTGATCTATCCTCTTCCCCCCTAATCCTCCTACCATGCTTTTCATCCTTTCCACCATAAGTCATCAGATACTCCTGGAAGCCATTCCCACCTGAAATCATCCACCCTATCTGTCTTTCATCTTTCCTCCTCCAATCTTTCCATCTCTCCCCATCTCGGTCTTCTCTAACAGTGGGAATAGCTGTAGTGATAGTCAGCTGTGGTCTAGAAGTGGAAGGGGTTGTATTTTTTCCTTTTTCTCCCTGCCCACTTACACTGCACATCTACGCGGATGGACTTGATAGCAGCCACCCCCACCCCGTTGTCGGCCTTGCAGTAGTAGCGACCCCCCTGCACCCTCTGGATGCCCTCGATGCGCAGCGTCTCATTGTAGATGGATGTTTCCTGGAACTTGTCTGATGCACTGCCTGCCGTCTTCGTCCACCGTACCTGAAGAGAGCAGGAGAGGGGAGAAAATGTTGAATTGACAAAGATGCTGTTGGTGAAAGTGAGGTGTACTGAAGGACAGAATCAGTCAAAGTGTAATGGAAGAAAGTTAAGATGGCAACAGAGAGAAAGACTATGAAAGATGAGCTTTAACATTTGATTTCCAAAAAACTAACCGAGTGTAAAATCTCTCTACCCAAACAAATCTTCATGTTTATTGAAACCACTCATACACATACTACATTACACCAGTAAAAGCAACATTTAATAGTAACATTCTGTTCTCATATCCTAACAAAGAAAAATGAGTGATTCGTAGTTCTTCATTAGACAATTTATAACCTTGATTGAAGATGAAAAACAGTGTGTCACTGCCCTCTCTGGTTGAAAGTTTTGAGTCTGTTCCTCTTTTGCACCTGTAACCAGTGATGTCACAGTGTACTGACACATGTTGGAGTACACTTCTACATCGCTGCAGCAAGGTGAGAAGTTAAACCAGACTGCCTTCCCAAGCAAAATGACAGCATCAGTCATTTTAGCAATGTTTATGTTCAAGTAACACAGCCTTCTAGTAACTCTTGTCCAATGGGAGCAAAGAAGAAAGTTGTGTGTGACGGTGTTATAGAGCTACAAAGTCCACATAAGGAGGAGGTTGGTGGCGTTGGATAGGCTAACTTTGACATGGGAGTCAACTGCTCGTTTCCCGTTTCCTACAGTCAGTCAATGTTGGTGTCTTTAAACCATGACCGCAATTTTTCCCTAACCTAAACCACATGTCTATTATTGCAACCATGAAAACAAAGTTCTCCTATTCATAATAAAGTTGTAATTTTAACCCAAACCTTGATGTTTCCCTAACATTAACCAAGTAGTTATGTTAAGCCAAACTATAAACTTTCCCTGAACCTAATCTACAGACAAATTATATCGTCCTGACGATAGGGACGTCATATCTGAAAACACTTCTATGTGCCATTCGAAGGGCGCAGTTTGACACTTAATTTAGAGGACTTGTTGGGTAAAGCAGTACTCTAACCTTGATTGCCTAAAAAACTAAAAGCTCAGTGTTGGTGTATGTGCCTCCAGATAGCCTTTCATGTCAGTTTGTTACTGTTCTAGTGAAAGTGTAGGTTTCCTGACAAAACTGTCAATTAGTAGCATATGATGGACAGCTCAAATACAATTTTATCAACTCAAAAACAGAAGTCAATGCTCAACAAAGACAGCCACACACTGAATCTCTGAATACACTTTTTTTCACTGTCCAAGTTATAAGCGTTCTCAGAGTGGCTGTGTTATGTATGTCTACATAAAGCAAATGAAGCGATAAAAAATATAAAGACAGTGAATGAGTGAGAGAGAGAGAGGGCTTCACTGGGCAGGTCATTAAATTGTCTGATTAACTGATCAAAATTACAAATGCAGTTATGTCTTTTTTCTCTGCGATAAAATCGCTGTCTGCTCCATAGAGTGGAAGTTAATGACACTAAGTGCTGTACTCCTGGTGTGCATGATGCTAAACTCAGACCATTAAGAGTTTTGACAAACTCTATATGGCTTTTTCACGCTTCAATTATCCCATCAAGCCGTGGGAATTCTGCACGGCCGACAGCTACATGATACTTTCACTCGACTAATCAAATGCACAAACATACACACACACTTCAGAGATACATGAAAGCCTGTAAACTCATCAGCACTGGAATGTTTTTCTCGCTCTGTGTGTGTATCTGTGTGTGTGTGTGTGTGTGTGTACACTCCATTAATCCCTATTAACCCTTCTGTCTGTTATCAACATCGACGAGACTATCAACCATGTCCTGTTGAGGAGGTCAGAAAGGATAATGGGAAAAAGTCACTGATACAGTGTGTGTGTGTGTATGTGTGTGTGCGAGCGCATGCAAATGTTTGTGTGTAGAAGTGTGTGTTTCCTGCTTTCATGCAGTTGTCTGCTTGTGTTCTTGGATATGTGCACAGTATCGGCATACATATTCACTCTGCATGCACGTGAGTGTGTGTGTGTTGGTTAGAAAGCAGGTTACCGTATATGGATTAGCAGATTATCAGGGCCTGTGTAAATGCTCCCTGCCTGTTTATTCAGCTCTGTTTGTGGGAGAGATTTGGAGGAGGCACACTGCCATTGATCAAACCAGCCAAGGTGAGCAATGAACCGAACCCTGTCTCTCCATGGTTAAGTGACTCCAGTTTGCGTGTGTGTGTGTGTGTGTGTGTGTTTGTGTATGTGGGAGTGTGGACCTTTGTGAGAGACAGAAAAGGAGAGAGAGTGAAAGTGAGCATGAAGTATGCATCCGTGTTCTCCTGCTTTTATCCTTTCTATTCAAGCATTAAAAGATGAGTGAAAATCTTACAAATTACAGACATTTTGTTTGCTTTAGCTTTGGAGAGGGAGTTATTCATAGGATTAGAGTTCAGGAACATTAAGATTAGGTTCAAGTTTGGAAGGATTTTAATGGTAAGATTATGTGATAGGGGCTTTGGAACAGGGAAAGTAAAATAATATATTTCTGTTAAAATCAGTTAATGTATGCTTACTGATGCTACCCTTTTTTGTGTCTATATGATGAAATTCTGTGTGCGTGTGTAAAAAATGTGGATGATGTATCGCACTCAAAAGGTTACGGAAAGTCAATAGGGATGGAACATATGAGCTTACAATAATTCTGCTGAGAGTGTTGTTATATAAGGAGATCGTGGGGTAAAATGCATGAGGAAAGTATGCAAGGAAACAGAGAGACAAAGTGTGTTTAGAAGAAAAGCAGTGTGAGTTGGTGAGGAATACAGTATGTAAGGAGAGGGTATGTGTGTGTGAGAAAAGAAAGACTGCATGTGTAAGTGAGATATATATATTTTTTTTCAACGAGTGAGAGTGAGAATGAGAGGGAATGATATATACAGTATCGCTGGCAGCTGTGTGATGGGAGAGAAAAAGTGCATCACACTGGGAGTCGCTACACCAGGGAGGTAGATGAAGCGAAATAGAGAGAGGTGATATTGCGAATAAAGGGGATATTGTGTGAGATGCAGATGACAACCAGGCGGCAGAGGAGCCTATATCTGCCTGTGACACCAGCAGCGTAGAACCATCACCTGCGCTCTCTTTCTCTGACCTCTTTCGCTCTCCCTCCACACCTCTTTCTTCTCCCTTCCTTCAATAGAAGCGTGACGCTGCTCTATTTTTTCCACTCAGGTCCCGACGGATTGGTCTGGATATCTCTCTCAGTCCTTTTTTCTCTCCCTCATCTTATCCCTGTCTGGTCGGCTTTTCTCTCTCCTTCCTTTATTTCTTTACAGACTACAGGAAAGCCAAACACACACTTGCCATCAGATCTTGTGTCTAAACACATCCATTTACACACAGACACACACACACACATTTCCCCAGACTTTCTCCCCTAAGCAGGCAGACACACACACACACACACACACACACACACACACACGCTGGTAGATGAAGATGCATTTGTTGAGTCACAGTCTTTTGTAATAATAGCTCTTACATTTTGTTAGAAGTGTAATGTGAAGGGAAGGTTTGGGATCCCCTGGGATCCAGCTCGACATGAAATGCAGCAGGTTTTGTTCGCTGTTTCTGTATTCAGCTATGGAGCTGTATGCTGTCTAGGACACAGATGTTTCAACAGGAGAACAGAAACAGTCCAGAGAACAGCCTTGTCAGAGCGTTGTGGGAGGAAGTTAGGGACCACTTTGTGTTTGTGTTTTTATGGGTGGTTGGCGGATGGCACCATTAGACCCTATTCAAAGTGTGGTTTTCGAAGAATGCACTAATATTGACCATAACCAAGCTATGGTCAGTATTTTATAGTGCTGGTGTCACAGGCTGGCAAATTCACAACAACTCCCTTTTACACAACGTGTTTCCAACCAATGCATTGCAGTTTCCGCACTGATAGAACCATAAACAATAATTTGTCCTTCAATCATATCACACTGCCTTGTTTACACTGATATGGACTAAGCCAAGTAAAGATGTTTGAGTCTTTGTGCTGTTTGATACAAATAGAGTCTAAAGTTTAGTATCCCCTATTGTCTGGTATTGCATTCATTTTGAAATACAGATTTCGCCAGGTGTTATTCGTTTGCCGTGTCTTTCAAGTTTCAATGTTCAAACCCAGAGAGTGAAGTCAATATTGTTCTGTGAAACACAGCTCTTTCCATTTAAGGGTTGAAGCTGAAATCAGTTACTTTTGGCACATTCAACAGCAGTCTTCTCCAGCAGCGCTCACACTGCGGTGGAGATGTTTTTGATGATTTGTTCTGGAACGTATCGTGGACTCCTGCTGTTTATGTGAATCGGATAAACAGACTTTATTGGCATTGCCAACCATGTTGCAAACTGACGAGCAAGTCAACATGTTCTCAGCAGTAGATCACAGCATCTCCAGCCACAGTAAATGTGCTGTGCTCCACAATACAGATGGATATTTTAACAATACACCCAGGTGCCAGTTTATTTGGTACATAGACCTTGCTAAATCCACTGCAATCCAATACAACAGCCCTGCAATAAAACCTTACTTTATGAAGCTTATAATGTTCAGTGGATAAAATATTAGATACACCTTTCAATGCTCGGCCTCCAAAATGATAGAGTTGAATCAACACCTTGCTGACACATTGTCAACAAAAAGTGAACATTATGAGCTTCATAAAGGTAGGATTTATTGCAGAGCTCTCGGACTGCATTAAATTTAGCTCTGTGTACCTAACAAACTGGCAACAGATTCCAGCTTAAATCAGTAAATCTGTGTTGACTTGTAGGAGAAAGAGAGAAGGACAGCTAACTATGCATGATGAATACGAATCACAAGCAGTGAAGGAATGCTTGGGAAGAAATGAGGTACAGCTACAGCATGGACAAAGTGACAGGAGAAGAGAAGAGAAGAGGAGAGAAACAGAGTGAAAGGTGTGCACTTCTTTAGGTGGTGAGGGAGAAGAAAGCCAATGTGTGTCAACCATGCTGACAGGTCAGTGGCCTGCAGCTGTCTCTCTAAAAGTCTCTCTCCCTCCCATCGCTCTCTTCTCTATGTATGTGTGGTCTCAGTCTCTCACTTTTCCTCTCATCTCTCTCTCTTACTGTTTGTCCCTCCCTCTCCTGCTCTATCTCTGAGCCTCTCACTTCTCTCGTCAGAATGATACATCACAACAGGCTCCAGCAGACATGGTCCAATGGCCGTCAGACTCTTTTGCCCTGCTGTCTAAACTGGAAACTGTCAACACTACACAACATGAGAGACCTTAATACTGAATAAGCATTTAGCCTAGAAAGACGAAGTTGAGATGGTTGCTTACATCTTGCTCTTTATGTTAATGTGTTATCAATATTCAGCACTGCTGTCACAAATAATAAAAGTAATGCAGACAAACTGCCTTAATATGACCTGGAATTACTATGATGCAGCTAACAAACTGGACAGCTCTCCTGTCAATTGCTTCACATTCTCACATTTACATTTCTGCCTGAGCAATCAAGAAATCAGTGGAATGTAAATAAGTACATTTACTTAAGCACTGTACTTAAGTACAAATTTGAGGTACTTGAGTATTATCTTTTCATGCCACTTTCTTCTTCTTCTACTGCATTCAATTTCAGAGGCAAATATTGTACTTTTGACTTCACTACAATTATCTGACAGCTTTAGTTACTTTACTAATTAAGAGAGCTTGTAAAATATGATTTTTTTGTTATTAATTAAACTACCCAACAGTATATACAAGTACAGTTGAAATGATTAGTCGATTAATCAATTAGTCGATTGGCAGAAAATGAATTGGCAACTATTTTGTTAATCATGGATTAATTATTTTAATGATTTATGTACTTTGTGCAACTGATGGCCTTCTTTGGAGCCACCATGATTATTTGATCAGTGTTATGCAATAGAATAAGTGTAAGTGGCACACTAGGCATAAGTGCCATGTTCTAAATTACTAGTTTCTCATTAGAATCTTTATTGGCAGGGGAACTGAAAAAAACTGTCTCAGGTTTTCAAGCAAATCAAACAGGCTCTCACTTGGTATTTTAGGATTGGGTTTTGGTTAGGATGAAGTAATGATAAACATGCAACAATGCAATATATGGTGTTCAAAAGAAATATAATCTAAAAATACATTGTCTCTAATCTTATTACACAGACCCCCCTCTATGCATAAGCCTCCACCAAATCAGCAAAAGAAATCTGCAAGGGCCAAGATGGCTTCAAAGTGTATGTCTGTTTATGTCAGTGCTGCAAGGTTAATTGTACAGTTTAACATCTCAGTATACTGTCATATATTCAAGACTGTGATGCCACAACTCTTCCTCTTAGGAAATCATTGGTAAATACATTTGGTTGAAAAGGGGCATTGAAAGCCAAAAGGCTGAGATTGCCACCTTAAAAGAATGGGCTGAAATGCTTACTGAGGAGCGAAATTTCCTCCGGGAGAGACTAACCCATCTGAACATAGGAAATCGGAGTGAGACGAAACTGACTTTTCTTCATCTACTGATTACTCTGATTCTGAAACAGATATAGAATCCTCTGAGGACAAGAAGTCAAAAAAAAGTTCCAGCCAAAGTCCAAGCCAAAAAACCCCCTAGAAAATAGGGGGAAAATGCAAGATATGTACTAAGTCTTTTAAAAACTCATGTGGATACAGTTGTCAGTCTTTCTTTGGACTGCAAGTTTGCCTGAGCACTATAACCAATGCTTATATAAAACATAAAGACCCACTCAGCTAGCAGAAACATGTTGGACCTTTCCCAGACAAATAATAATAATAATAATAATAATAATAATAAACTTTATTTATATATCACCTTTCATACAGCTGGTGTAGCTCAAAGTGCTGTACAGTAGAGAACAAGAAAATAAAACATGCAAAATAAAAAGTGCAAATACTGCGCAATAAAACCAAAGAAATGAGTAACAAGTACGAGAAGCAGCTTCTCGCAAGGATAGGTATGCTTAGGATAATGGAATATTTAAAAGACAGCACTAAAATAAAGACAGGCATACGATCAATAAAACATGTCAGGATAAAACAAAGAACATGACAATAAAATATATTAAGACAAAACAGAGATAAAACATACAAGGGAAGGGAAGAGTGACAATTAGACTTCAAATCAAATAATATGAAATATAAAATAAAATATGTCAAGATAAAACAGAACAAACCATAAAAAATAATAATAAAATAAAAAAATAAAAAATAAAAAAATAAAAATATATATATATATATATACACACACTAGCTTGTCATTTTAAGGCATCACAAAAGTCACACAACTGCAGAGGGCACTACTTTTTAAGATGCTCTTGGTCCACCATGGAAGCTGACAGATGCCTTGCTTGTCAAGGTGTTGTGCTATGCGGTGTGTTACATCCTTACAAATGCATAACATCTGCAAGACAATTGGCAAATTCATTTGTGACAAAATCTTGGGACATCTCCCTGTTTTGTGGACCAAGTCGGCAGTGTTCACAATTAATGTCATTTATCATAAAGCACTGAGTCAAATGCTACTTTGAAAAGTTAAATCCTCCCTTGTTTGACATCACTATAAGCAATGCTTAGCTTGCAAGGCTTTCCCCCCTCTACCACTGCTGCTTTCTGGGGTGTTAGAGAGTTTGAACGCTCTATATTCCCTCATAGTAACTCACCAAGAGCTTGCTAGGCCTGCCTTCTACAATTTTTCTACAACTCTTTTCTTGAGGTTACGCCAGTGGAGACGACGATACAATGCTTTATCCATCCAACTGGCTCACTTACCGTGAACAGGCTTAAGATGGTAATCCTGTTATCAGGGAATACTACTTGGCACGGACACAGACCCACACACTCACACATACACATGCATAAGCACACAGGATGCAGCGTCTGAGGGAAAGTGTAGGAGAGGAAGAGAGAAAACATGCAGAAATGACAAAATGACAGTGAGAAAAAGGGGAGTAGTGCTGGTTGATAATGACACTGAGAAGTAAACAAACAATGGCTAAATTGAATGACTTAAGTGACAAGTGTGAATGACATACAGTATAAGACTGAATATCTTTTTTTAATTATCTGTCACTGGGAGGAGAGATGGAGGGATAGACTGAAGAAGCTGAGAGGAGAGAAAAAATAAATGGATGGTTAAAAGAGTAAAACACTAGAGTGAGTAATAAATATAATTCCAAGCGTCACCGCCTGCATGGACATCAGGTGTTGGGAAGCTCAGGGAGAAGAAGTCTGAGAAAGAAATCTGTGGGAACCGGTGAGAGAGAAAGAGGGCAGTGTTTTTTTTTCTTGAAGAAAATGTGGAAGAATAACAGGTAAGAGAGAAGAAATCAGCAGTGAAAGGAGATAAAGGAGAAGAGGAGAGGAAAGAAGGAGCTGAGAAAAAGAAGATAAGATTTGAGGAAAGGCACAAAAGCAGCAGGAAAGGGAGAAAAGGGACACAAGAAAGCATTAACAAGGGACATAGACATATTTGGGAGAAAATAAAAGTATGATCAATAAGACAGAAAAGCAAAACAAAACAAAGATTGGACCAGGAAAGTAAAAAATGACCAAAAAAAACTAAAGGAAATGAAGAAAAATTAGAGTGTACAGAGCCAAGTGAGAGGAAAAATTAGGTGAAAATATTAATCAAAACGGCATTTTCATAATGTAATCTCCATTTATTAACGACTGACTGTTTAAATGTGTAATCAATATCCTAGGTAATTGACAGGCCTACTTTAAGCAAGTAGCATAACTCGATTATTGTCAATAGGAACATAATTGATTTCACATCAATAAGCTCTTACACACGTCACTCCGCCTGTATCTGCATAAAACTGAGAAACAGTTGCCATCAGTCTGTCATATATATATATACACATATACATATATACATATATACATATACATATATATACATATATACACACTCCAGTGACGCTCAAACAAGTGACTGAAGTGAAAAGGTTGATTAGGCTACTGAATTTCTCCAAACACTTATTCATGAAGCAGCAATTCCACCTACTTTAAGCCACAACATAGACAGTGGCAGCAATTGTATTGTGTGTGTGTGTGTATATATATATATATATATATATATACACACACACACACACACACACACACACACCACCTTCCATCCCTCGGTGTAGAGATCACATGTCACAAAGTTCAATAAAACTGACTCATTGATATTGAACACGCTATCCCTCTCTCTAACCTTGTCATACAATATGGATTCCTTTATTGCTCTTTCTGCCTCTGTAATATGAGATCAAGGCTGTGATGAGATTACAGGAAGCAGAAGAATCATCTGCATTTACGATAACGGCATAATTTTTGAAAGAATACATACTGTATATTTAACTTCTGAGCTCATGAAGTCACTGACACCGATGATGATGGTGCATTATGTTTGTAAGCACAGATAATAGCTAACATGACTCTGAAGCTCAACATGTTCTCCATTGCTTCTCCTAATTTTTAAGCATATTCAGAAAATCTACTCACTTGCCTTCTCCCATGTGAAAAAAAAACTTACATAACTCACATTTTAAGGAGACATTTCAAGAGTTTGCTCAAGATTTCCTTGACCATCAGATGGTTTGAGTCAGAGGGGGCAGACAGAATCAGCAGACATAAGCAGCTCTCTCCAAACGGCCTGTGTCGACAGCCGTCAGCAGCAGTGTCAGCCGCCACCTTACACGCTACGCCCATGTTGGATGTTAGTTGTAATGAGCAATGGCTAATTAGCACAAGCATGGCATGGGATAGCAAAATTTGAGCTCTCACTTTTGTGTGTGTGTGTGCGTGCGTGTGTGGAGCAGATGATGTCATTGCTGAGTGGCATAATGATGCCAGGATGCTGAGAAATGAAAAATGGAAGGAGGGAGGGGAGTGAAGAAAAGCCTGATCTATCTACCTTCAGTATCTATTAAGAGTGTAAAGACTAACCGAGCCAGAAATTAAGCTTACATTGATACACAACCACCGATCCGACCCACATTCTGCATGTCAAAAAATGATCTTTCCAAGTTACTGTACTGGATACTTTCTCTCTGCATTCCTGTGCCTGCAGCTTGTGTTAATGTGTTGGTGTGTACGACCCACGGCTTTCCTGCTAGCTCGCTATGTTCTCCAGTCTCCTGCTTCCATCCATCCACAACATTCCCACACTGGAAGATGCTGGTGCACAACAAACCTCACTACTCATTTAAGAAGGCAACATGTGCACCAGTGGCATAGCACAAAATCCAGGCCCCACACATATGCCCTTTTTAATACATCCATTGTCACACATGTACAAAATATTTTAAGAAGGTATTCAGTAAAAAAGTATGCAACATTAAAACTGAAAACACAGGATTAGAAACATCTATCATTCACTGGTTGTACTGGTCTGAATATATGGAGTAATGTTAATAATAGTCTAACTTAAACTTTTCTGAGAAACATTTGCATTGCAAGCATCTTAAAATTGCAGAATATTATCCATCCGTCCATTATCAATACCGCTTATCCTAGCTCAGCTGACATTGGGCGAGAGGCGGGGTACACCCTGGACTGGTCGCTAGTCAATGACAGGGCTTACCCATAGATACAGACAAACATTCACACTCACACGTATGGGCAATGTTTAAAATAATCAATTAACCTAACCTGCATGTCTTTGGATGGTGGGAGGAAGCCGGAGTACCTGGAGAGAACCCACGTGGACACGGGGAGAACATGCAAACTCCACACAGAAAGGCCCCAGCCGACGGGTGGGGTCGAACAGAGAATCCTCTTGCTAATCACTGCACCACCGTGCCGCCCCACAGAATATTATATAATACTATAATACAGACTCCTTCATGTTAGTGCTGCAAATCTCCTTTCAGTAGAAACTGCTGGAAATGGCTTTTAGTAGCCAGTTTAGGAGCTCACTTTGAATGCAGGTCCACCTTGTGTTAGGGAGCTAGCCACTTTAGCAATGTTAAATTATTCTGACACTGCTAGCAAGTTGTGTTTTAATTTCAAAATAGCAGATAAAAACAAACTTTTAATTCAAGGCTTTTTGAGGGCCTCCCCATATCTGTCTGTCTGTCTGTCTGTCTCTGTCTAGCCACTATTCAATATAGAGAGTATACTTTTTTTCCACCATTTCATTTAACTTTGTGAGCACAGGCACACAGACATTTAGACATCATCTTTATTATTTGTAGCCTCAGAGAGGGGCTGGTCTGCAAAGTACAATTCGTTACCACGGCAGCAGACACTCCAGTGACGCTCAAACAAGTGACTGAAGTGAAAAGGTTGATTAGCCTACTGAATTACTCCAAACACTTGTTCATGAAGGTACAGCAGCAATTCCACCGAATTTAAGCCACAACATAGACAGTACTGTATATCTCTGTCTATGCCACATTTTGCTTTCTCTACTTAAGTGCCTGTTTGTAGCTTAATAAGAGAATTACCTCCAAAAATACTGAACGAACATCAAACAACAGTAGAAGATGTTCCATCTCTTCTTCTACTGGAAGCATAAATGTATTTTTATCCGTTCTTGAATGGTTGAGAAATTGGTCAGACATACAACAGCAAACACACTGAACACAATTTGCCAGCTCATCCTCGTGTCTTGACCCTGTCTGTTGCTTTTACTAGTGGTCAGCATGTCCTTTGCACAGTGCAAATCACCGGTATTCCCCAATCTCTTTTCCCATTTATTTTTCTCACTTTTTCTTCTTCTTCGTCTTTCTATGTCTTCTGTTTTTTTACATTTACATTCATACTCTAAAACACACACATTTCATATACTCGAGCATATGGTTGTGGGTGTATCTTGTGGTTTTATTTAAGGTGGGTTGAGGCCACTTCTCAAGTTGTATCATCAAAGAGAGTCAAAGGTTGCCTGTCTCTCCTCCTGTATTCTCTTTCTGAAATATGTCTTACTATAAATGTTACAGATTTTCATGTCTACAGATGCAGCATGTTTGTCTCATTTTACTCCATCACCATATATCCTTGTCTCATCTCCTTTATCCTGTCTTCCTTCTATTTTTATCCTCTCCACTCTTCCTTCTTCATTTTGCTGCCATGTTCAATATCAAACAGAGAAAACCTTGGAGATGAAAAATAGTTGCAGCTGCAATGTCTGTTTCCCACCTGTCTAGAGACCCTCCTCCTCTTTAACCTTTTTCTACCCATCTTGATCTTCTTTTTCTACTCTCTTCTTTCTGTCCCTCCGTCCAGGTAGGGGTCAGGCAGTGACCTTGTTTGCGTCTAGGTCGTGTTCCCGCTGAGTGCCTGTGCAGCCTCGTGCTGCCACCCGATCAGCCTTGCTTTCAGCCTCACATCGATCGCCTTCCACTCACCCCTCAAGGACGGAAATCCAAACCCGTATTCCAGACCGCAGCCCTCATCTCCCTCCCTCCTCCCCACTTCTTTCTTTCCTCTGCCTCTCCACTTTTCTCTTATATGGCTCTCTCCACCTTTTCCTCTCTTATAGAATTCATCACACACACACACATACACACACACACACACACACACACACACGCACACACGCACATGCCGGTCTCAAGGTTGCAATGACCAGCAGACCCATGAATAAATAATAAGGAGGTAGGAATCACTTTCAGAAAAACCATTTACTCTCCTATTGTGTTCTTGAAGAAGCCGTGTGTGTGTGTGTGTGTGTGTGTGTGTGTGTGTGTGTGTGTGTGTGTGTGTGTGTGTGTGTGTGTGTGCCTACGTGTGTGTAACAAGAAATGCTTTGTGAGCGAGACTACAGTGCTTTGTTAACTAAAAGCCCAGCTGTCCCTGGAGTTAACTTAAGCGATGCTACAAGCACCTTCTAGGTGACCTCTAACACTAAGGTTTGTTCTTGTGAGTTACTGTCTATTTCTTTCGATCTTTCTTCATTTCTTTGATGAGTCTTAAAATATTCAGAGAGGTAATCACTGTGCTTGAGAGGAGGACAGTATAGGAGTAATCATTGCATATCATTGCCTCCCCCTGTTGCCTATTATCTTGAAACTCTGTACTGTAATGCTTTAAATGTCTTCAAATGGTCTAATTTGTCACAAAAAAAAGAGAAAAAAATACCTCAGTTTGAACCAGCTGTTTTCTTTCTTTCTGCAACAATATGCACACAAAATTGACTTTTTCCAGACCAGGCTGCACCTTCAGGTGAACTAACTGTTTCTGACTTGATGTATGGCCTTGTTGCAGTTGCTCTGAAGTGTAGAGAAGATAGAGGAGAGATAAAGCCCAAAAGAAATAGAGAAAGAGGAAAGGGATGGAAAAACTAGGAGAGCTAGACAGGTAAAGGAATGAAGAGAAAAAGATCAGCTTGGAGGAGAGAAATAAGACAACGACGAAAGAAGCGCATAAAGAACAAAGACATGTGGAGAGATTTGCGGTGAAGGATACGAAGAGTGAGAAAGACAAAGAGGGAGGCACAATATGAGGGGAAAAGGCTGTAACAAAAAGAGGAAGAAAGAAAGACATAGACAAAGAAGGACAGACAGAGAGAGAGATGATTAGATTTCTCTATCCTCTGTATGGATCAGGGTGAGAGCTCCCTTTTCAATCCAATCAAGTGCAGGCAAAGGTAAACAATCAGTCTTGATAAAGGATTGGATAAATCCTCAATCAGACTCATTCTCAGTAAAGCAGCTATTTATTGGGCTGGCCTCACATGGCTAAATTGGATCCTCCTTCTGAGGGAGGTGAAGAGAGAGAGAAAGAGTGAGAAAGTGGATGGGAAAGTCTAGATCATCTCAGTCTGAAAATGGATTTAAGTTTTGCGAATAAAATAATACATTATAAAAGTCTTTCCCGGTAATACAACTAAACTGAAAATGCAACAAAAAAAAAAACTGCCAGTCGGAACTCATACATCATTCCTATGAACTTAAATAGACCCATCAAAATGTGGGACATGAGCAGATCCCAAAGCTAGAAACCAGAGACAGATAAAAGATTCTCAACTGCAATGAAACAGCTTATCTGATTAATAAAATATAAAGCTCTAATGTTTTTAAAGACTCAGTGTGGTCCGCTCTGCAGCGGGTGTGTTTATCGGCAAATGTATTAAAATGTTGTCGGCACAAATTTGTAAGTGTATTCTTTCTCTGAAGGGTGAATATACAGAGCATTATGAGGACATTCAAGCTAAACTGGAGTACATCCATAAATGATAACAAAGCAGCCAGAAGACTTGAACATCTTGTGTGTCTGCCGAAACCTAGAGGCCAAAACAAGCTTCTCAGTGAGGATGGGGAAAAAAGGAAACATGGTTCACTTTGGTAGCTGCTCAACTGCTTTTCTTCTGCGTGAGGTGAATCCACAAATAAGCGAAAGAAAAAGGGAGTCACGTTCCAAAATGAGATGAAAACTATCACAACTACTCTTACAACATCATTGCTAGTATGAAAGTAATTCACCACAGCTTTTTCTTTTATGTTTTGGCTACATTTTATTTAGATATTCCTCTACTTTGAAAATACTGACCAGTCTGCTTTGGGTAATAATCTTTTTACCACATTGCCGTGGGTATGCTGCATAGTGTTTGGGATTGATGGCTTTCATGTACACAACACATTCGTCTGAGGTCGCTGTTAATTGGCTGCTGCTAAAAGACACTGCAGATTGAATACACTTGCATAGATGTAAATCAAATGCATTCGGTCAGCACAAAGAGGTAACATACTATTCTGCCTAAATGAATCCAAACTAACCACCTCATTTTGAGTTATGAATGCCTTTCAGGCATGAATTGCTGTAAGCTCCTGTAGGTCAATGTCACAATGACTATTTTGATCCCAAGGCCCTCTGAGCTCCAGGGTTTGGGTATTTTGTCTCCATTCTGAATGTGTAGAAAATAGCAGTAAAACACACACTGACAGAAGAAAAGGGCTTTATGAGCTTTAATTTTTGCTCACAAAAAATATAAAACAAAAATAAATGACATCAGAAACCACAACTTTGAGCAATGACAATACAGTCCGTGTGTGAAGAAGAGGAGGTATGGAAGGTTGTAAGGATGGATGAAGGAGAGAGCTGGGGTGACAGGGATCAGGTTATCAATACAGCCAATGGAGCGCAGTGGAAACTCTGTAAGCCCAACGGGACCAACGGCAGAATGCTGCAGTGTGCTACTCCAGCAGAACGCACCGGGACAGGGGTCAGCACACTGACTGTTCACTTCTATTTTATTCTATTCTATTCTATTCTATGCTCACAGGCAAGGAAGAGGGATGCTTATCTGACTTCTCTGGTTATTGTGGGTGATTTTATAGAAACTCATTAGTGTGTTCATGGTCATGGTTCATGTTTGCTCATTTTTGGCAGATTTGGGCAGTTTGTGCCTTTTCAGATTTAACTACCCAGTGGAGGGTGACAACATGAATGGGGGACAGATAGGGGATGACACGTGACAAAGGCCGGACAGTCAAACCCTCATTGTGAGCACGCAACAGCATCTAAGATTTTCTCCTCTATAATGCTAATACATGCATGCACATAGTAGTATACAGTATGCATACACTGTGCAAGCTGAGATAAAAATACTAACAGACACACACAGATGTGCAGACATGATTATCTTGACTTTGTATTGTTCTTTCCTCTTTATCACAATAAGCATCACCATTTTTTCCTCTTATCACTGTATCTTTCCTCATTCCTCCAGTGCCTTATCTTTCATCAATCAATTTCTCTTTTATTGTCCTTACACTGTTTCATCCTGTTGTTACTATCTAATCTCCGTCTCCCTCCCTCTCTCTCTCTCCCTGCATGTGTATGTGTGTATATACTGTATTGTCACCTTCTACTAATACATGTTTGTTTCTCACGGACAACATTGACACACATTGCCGTCAATATGTGCTGCATTAAAGAATAACATTAAGTATTACAGCATGTTGTTTGTACATATGTGCTGACACGGTTCAATTGTTGTTAGTGCTTTATTGGCAGGTATACTTTGCAGGGTGTTTAACCCACTAGGTTTGATGCATTGTGGATGTAAGAAACAAAACCGTGGGCTATTTAATAGAAAGTGTAAAATGAGGAAGTGAAATTGGAAGTATCAGAAATAGTCTTTTGTAGGATATTTGGGCTAGGTCTTTTTTCAGTCACCATGGTGATAGGTATTAATTATGTTGTTCAATCAAATGTGATTTCATTATATTGTTGGTTGTTTTTCTTATAGCAGTCAAAGTCACCACTGTTCGAGGAATTACTTGATTACTTCACTCTTAACTGTGACACAGGTGCACAGGATCAAAAACTCTTAACTTGAAAAGAAAACCAAAGCATCCCGCACATTGTCCATCACTTGAACTCACTTTATTAACACTAAAGTCCATAGATCTTCATCAGGCAAAATTCATACAGACAGAGGTTGTATGAATTCTGCCTGATGGAGGTCTGAGGACCGAAACGTAGTGTTAATAAAATCCAAGTGAAGGACAGTGCGCTGGATTCTTTGGTTTTCTTTTGCAAAATACATCAAATTGGTTTTGTTTGACTTTGGAGAAGTGATAATGATGGAAAGAAAACCCACATCGAGATTGTCATGCTGAACGTGCATGGTCCCTTAATCTGATCTGCCTTGAACCCTTTTACTGTAAGATAAAATTCAGTTGATCTTTGTTTCCTTCAAATTTAGATAAATATATCCTAAAAGGCTATTTTAGACTTGCATTGGAAATCTTCCTTAAATTGTGAAACAATTTTGAGCTGACCCTTACATACATCAAGATGATATGTTGGTGATGTAATCAAGATGTGTTGTCTCAACCCCAGTTTTCCTCTTCGAGGGCATTCAGCTACTGAATTGTTTTCTTTGCTACAACTCTTTGTCTTACTCAGTTATCTGTTTCTTTGTCTCTATCTGCCGTTGTTTGTTAGTGTGTGACTACTTGCGCATTTTCTCATGGATAAACACCCACACATACATGCACACACACCAAACGCAGGCACGCACGCACTCACTCAACCAATGTCTCATTGCCAGGGGCAGTGTAAGTCTTGCTTGTGCACACGCTATATACATTTTACATTCTGACAATGTGACCAATGTGATCATTATTCAAAATACACTCCCACCTCCGACCCAAAGAACAAGCAATCACTGACGCAATTTCCTACGTCTTTGAACTGCTCCAGGGGAATAAACTTAGTGTAGTGCAGTAGGTGTTTTTCAGAGTATGTTTTTATAATGATTATTATGCCATCGCCAGCGAAAATAAAAGTTTTATTAGAAGTTGGTTTGTATTTGGTTTAAGGCACACTGCCTGTAAATGTGGTGTGCATCTGTGTGTGTGGTAGAGCGAGCCAGAGAAAGATGGATGAATCAAATGAGAGAGAAATGACAGCCACAGTTAGGTCAAGAGTTCTGTGTGTAATTATTATATTTGTTGACTAAATGATTAGTTTGCATCTACACACAGTCTCTCTCACACACACACACACACAATTCATACACACATAAACACAGAGTGAAACAAGACCAAGACACAGGCACTGTTTTATTCATGTTGATGTGATGCCAGTGGACATGCACCCGTGAGGAACACTGCTTTTCTCACCTCACACACTCCCACACAAATACACACAAAACACACAATCCCTCCGCAGTCACCTCAGTTCATTTTATATCTAGCTGTGTAAGCTCACACACACACCCATACACACACACACACACACACACACACACACACACACACACACACACACACACACACACACACACACACACACACAGAGAGAGAACCTGGTCCAAAATGTTATGCTGGAGTTCAACCCAGGAAACCAGATGTGTCCAGTGTTGGCTGAGTCTACTGCTCTTCTGTGTGTGTGTGTGTGTGTGCTTGTTTGAACATATGTCTGGCTGCTTGTGCATTTATGTGCACATGTTTGTGTGCACATGCACATATAGTATGTACATATATTTAGGAGTGTGTGTGCTTAAATGCTCTCATATACTGAATATGTCTTTATGAAAGAATAAAGGCCATGCTCTTTTTTAACCAACTAATTGTGCAACCCAGACTGAACTGTATAATAGCATTTATTCTTCTTCACTTCTTTCCAATGTAGCAAAAAAAGGACAGAAGGAAATTCAGTGGCACATTGAAGTGGACAGCAAATCATTTCATACTGTGATTACTGCATCACATAATATGTATTGTGTATTAATCTTAACACATATGATCTTTCTTGTGTCTTGTGCTATATTTTTATAAGTCATATGTTGAAGCTCTAGTCGTGCAGCTGCACAGTTAGCCTTGCGTAGCTAAAAGGCAAACTGTAAATAAATTGTAAGTAACTGTTTACAGCAGGCAGAGCACATTTAGCCTACCAGCTGTTTGGGGGAATTAAACCCATGACCATTATGTCACAAGCATATTCTCTTAATCCTGAGCTACTGCTGCACTTATTCCTCAAAACTATTTGTATAATAGAACCAACTGATATCAATGTCCAGTTGAGAACACTGAAGCCGGACATGGTTTAGTTAGTGCCACTGCAAGGTGACTCAGCACAAACAGAAGCACAGTGACACTATAAACATGACTAATGGCTCATGGATATATCTTTATGCTAGCCAGGGCAGGGCGTGTTTTGTAACTGATGCTAATCATAGGATTTGTCCACATGGCCTGCAGTCTTTTCAGTCACCAGCAGGTTCTGCCCCAACATGCTTGCGTGAAAACAGGCACGCCATGCCAGTTTTACCCGATTTAGGGAAGTGTTCATGCGTTATAACAACATCAACAGCTCGATAAGACCTTGGGCTTTGCTATATTTGTGTCAGGAAAACGGGACTCTCATGAAGATGGAGATATTAGCTCGAATCAGAGATATGCTTTAATAATCCACAAGATTCAAGTAACAGAGGTCGGCAAATTTGGAATTTCTTAAAGATGGAAGCAGGCATGAGTACCGATTATGGCGCATTCAATAGCCTACACCATTGCCACAGAGAGTACTCAACTGTAATTGGCTGGAGGAAGGACGGATGTTATTGATCACCTATGGTATATTATTATCCATATAGAAAAAATTAACCAGCCATCTTGATGATGATTATTCTATTCTACGTAGCAATTATATTATAATTTATTATATAATTTAGTAATTCACAAATTACTCTTAGAAGGCTTATGACACCAGTCTGAGTAAACTATTTCATTAAATAAGTACATTACTATTTGTGCACTGGAAAAGCTTCATTCATCCATTCAACCATCAGTTGCCATGTGTAGTCATTACAGAGAGTGTATCATGTTGTATTGCTGACAGTTTGTATCAGAGCCACTACAAACACTACTGACTATTGTATAAGTGTCCTTGAGCAAGATTCTCAAAACCTACCTGCTCACTCAGTGAAAGTCACTCTAGAACAGGATCAGCTTCAACATATATGTAAAACAGTCCATCAGCAGGTGGTTTGGGAGCTTACCTGTGGCCGTGGGTGTCCTTTAACAATACACTGAAGCACTAGTGTGTCTCCTTCTTTGATGGTGTAGATTCTCTCACTGATGTTATCATCCTTGACGTTACATGCTGCGCCCGAGTGCACGATCTGGGCGTTGGCTGGAGCTGTGAGTAAACGCATGGACACACACACACATGCAGAGACAGGCATGTAGCCATGCGGACATACACACACACACACACACACACACACACACACACACACACACACACACACAAAGGGAGAGAAACAACATTACATATTTAGTTAAAAAAAAAAAGATCATTCTCTTGTGGGTGTATGTGTAATACTAGTGAACGTATTGATGACTCAGATGAAGAAATATATCACATTACTCCTGCATCTGCATGAACAAAGCCTTTTAGGAAAATGCTGGAGTGTTACGTGTGTCAGTGTTTGATGAGAGATGCAGACATTTATGGGAAAACCGAATCCATTAGAAGGTCAAAAGGCTGATTCTTCACTCTGGGACAGTGCTTTGGTCTTATACAGTATAGAGTGTTGGATAACAACAATCTTACAGGTTAAGTGCACAACACACAGCACAAGATGGGTTCAATGAAGTCTTGGTTGCAATCTGTGTCAGACTGTACTATATCAGTTTTGAGGCATGTCAGATGGTGCGATGAATGCCCAGTGAATCATAGCACTAATATGGAAAGAAAAACAGATGCAAGAAGAGACATGTCAGCATCTATCTGCACTGATCTGATCGGGTGCTACTAAACCTGGGTCATCGCAACAGTCTCATTGTGGGATTTTGGTCCTTATGATGCAATCCATCTTTGGTCACTGAAATCGATCTGTGGACTTGTCTGACAGTCTGATCTAGGACCACCGTTTTTGATGGACAACCAAAGATTTCACCACATTTCTCTTACGACACGTCAACTTTCGCCTAGGGCAGTATTTTAAGAATGCTCGTCAGTGATTTCCAAAGATTTACACAAAGAACGCACCTGAGAACATATGACAATATTTAAGTTTTGTCATAACCAAATCTCACACCATCATATTAAAATTATATCATCACATTGCCTATAGCTCCATACTCAGGTCTGCTTTACGACACTGGAGGAACAACAGCTGTGACAGCAACTGCAGAAATAATGGATGATAGATGCATGATGGGAGATCTCTACAGTGGCGACAACTACAATCTCTGCACAGCACTGACCCATGAGTGGGGCTGGCTTGCGTGCAAGTAGCCTCAGATGGCTTCACCTCCCCTATGATGAGGGGAGACAGGAGGGAGGAGGGGAGAGAGACAGACAGAGCAAGAGAAACAGCGGGTGAGGAGGAAAAGGCCAGAGAGGAGTGTGAAACCGCAGAGAGAGGCGTGGGGGACGGGGGAGCACAATGATGTGATTAGCATCGATTCACAGGGAGAACAAATTTTCACTGCACTCTACAACTGATATCATCGAACAGACAGGAAGGAAGTGGGCGGCCCGTTCACCTTAAACTTCAACTCGATCAGACGTAACAATGCAGAGCGCGATCTTCTCCAGAAATCAAGTTCAAAATAAAAGAATCTGTCGCTGCATGTTCTTCTATATGGAACAGGCTGGAGATGTTAATACCTTAAGGTATTGGGACACAGCGAGTGTGCCTGTCCACTTATATTTGTACATTTGAATGACATTTCCACTTTATTAGGCCTAGATAAGGATTTTTTTCTCTCCTAGTATGAAAGTGGGCATTTTGAAGATCTTAACTTAATACATGCACCTTACTGTAACTGACAACTGAAACCAGTCTGCTCAATATTTCTCCTCAGCTATCTTGTTTTTTGTTGCTCTTATTTTCTCAAAGTGGATGTTTTGGAGAAGAAGAGAGAAGAGCAAGAGCCTTTGTGGTATGATACCCACAATGCCTACTGCATGTACGCCTTCCTCTGTTTGTGTGTATTTGAGTGAGTCTGTGTTGGTTTCAACGTGTGTACTGTAGAAATATGTGTGAAAGCCTCTTTGAATATGAGACTTGATTCTCTGCACTGTTGTGTTTGAGGAGCTCATCAACAAAACAGTCAATCATTCACTCCTTCACTCTATTCATTTTTCTTCCAAAGACCTCTTTAGCATACCACAGCCATTTCTTCTCCAACAGAGCAACATCTATGCTCGCATGCAAATACACACACGAAAATCCACATTTCAAAACATGCATATTGGTGCACACATTTAGCTACACACATCAACAGTATGATACATTGTTCTTGCAGCAGATCTCTATATTTAAAGAGGCTGCTTGTTAAATGATCTGACTCTTCCCTATCCTTAGTCTTAACCTCAGTGTCTCTCTCTGTCTCTACAGCATATGGTTCCTGGCATGTGGAAGAAGTTCAAGTGCACAACGCCAAAAACATATTCATAAATATGAGATAGATTTTAAATGCTACTGTCTAAGATATAGAAGATGGGAGATTTCAACTGATTTAGTTTAGGCATTTAACAAAATAATTAACCATACTTGTTCCTTTTCAGTAAACACTCAGATTCAGATCCATACAGTTACACACATTCACACACAGGAGCTGCCCAGTTTATTGCAGTCTTTTTTTTTTTTGCTGGACACTGAGCAAATCCAGTGGAGCAGTTGGGGGTTAAGTGCCTTGCTGAAGGGCACGACGATAGCAGCTGCTGTGGGATGGGAGATCATGTTTTATTTATGTTCCCTTCACTCGTATTTGCAAATCTCTTCCAATGAATCAACTAGTCAATTGAAATGTAACCCATGAAAAGTATTTAAAACACCATGTGGGGTAACAGAGCTGGGTTCCAGAGGTGTGCTGCGCTAACTCAGAAAGATGGAGAGCTGATATAAATGGTGAATAATTGTCTCTTTACAGCTTTTATTGGCGTCGGCACTAGTTTGCCTCTCCGGAGAGGGAGGGAGGTCGAACAGAGCGGCTCCTCTGTCTGCTCTCACCTCCGGCAGCTTGGCTACGTCAACTGTCTGATCGACTAGAGAAAGGGAGGCTGAGAGAGAGGAGGAGGAAATAAAGGCAAAAGAGAGCGAGGGAGAGAGAGAGAGAGAGGAGGATAGGAGTGGCTGAGCAAAAAAAAAGGGGGGGGGGGGCAGAAAAACAGCAGAAAAGTATAGAAAGAGGGAAGAAACTAAACAGAGACAGCAAAAAGCAGAGAGGGAAGAAAAAAGCTAAGTTGAAGAAGAGAATCAAGAGTACAGGCAAGAAGAGAGAAAGAATGAAACTGAGAACAGGAAGAAGGGACATGTGAGACAAATTATTGTAACCAATGATTTGATAAGGCAATTGAAAAGAGATCAATGGGAATGGGTACTTACAGTAAGGTGAAAGAAAAAAGTAGAGAATAGAAGTAGATGTTGATAATCTTAAGACAGAGAAAGAAGAAGGTAGTCGGTCAAAGAGGAGAGACTGACAGGTAGGCCAGAGGGAGGAGAGGTTGGATGGGTGGAGGCTCCTCAACAGGGCGCAGTCAAAAGCAAAACAAAGGAATGATGCAAACAAACCAGGAGGGCTCAGCCTGTTACACTACAGAGACAGTCCCTTTCTCCTCTAGTCTCACACACAGCACAGACAAACCAACAGAGATCAGTCATCAAAAAAACAAACTGGAAAGTCTACCTATAGCCAACTGACTGACATTTAACCTCTTTGTAACTTTGGCAAATATTCACTTAAGCAACATGGTGTTTGACAACTTTTCTGGTTAAATACAGGTGTTGAATCTCAAAACCCCACGTGTGCACGATCGCTAATATATACACAGCATCCACTGCTTTGTTGCTTAGCAACACAGAAGCAGCATCACAGATTAGTTTACACACTTCATGATTAACTTAGCACAAAGTAGCAAGATTGTCATGTCTAAGGAAAAATTTGCGTCAGTTCTTTAATCAAAACTGCCATTTTTTCTCAACACTAGGCAGATGTTTAAATTGTGTGAAAATCAAACTCACTCTGTAGTTTAACTGGTAGCCATGTACTTCTCTGTGAAGGGTCGATGACGGCTCAGAATACAGAACATTATTAAAATACATTCACGTAAAATCAACAGCAAAAACACAAGATCCTAAAACGCCAACAAAATAGTTCAAGAATCAATTGTCTAAATTAGGCCATAGGCTGTAGCAGAGAGGGGAAAAAACATAAGAAGAAGTTAACACAAATACTGGCATGGTGTCGTGTCCCGCTCAGAGGTGCATCAATTCAGTTAGTGTGGAAGACGATCATCAGTCATAGAAAGCGGCTGTTTTGACAGCGATCTCTCTGACTCTGATGATTCATCGATCAAAACTGTTCCAGGGGATGCTGATTGAAATTGTTGTCCATGCATTATTGGAAACTTTCTGAGACATTCAATGTGCATTAGTTGTAAGTGAAACATAACTATCGGCAAATGCCTCGTCTGATTAATTGATTCGTCACCGCCTGCCATGTTTGTTTTTGTTGAGGGGACAGGACATCTCTCACTGAAACTAATGATGAGACAGGAGAACTGGTGTCAAACCGCAGTGACAGCTTGACAGAGTGCTGAGCAGCGTGTGTGTGGTTAAAAAGTGAATGCATGCGTGTGTGTGTGTGTGCGTGCTGTTGAAATGTGAGCGTATACGTACATGCATGTGTCAATGTCTGGGTCTGTATGATCCTATGTATGTTATACTGTATCTTGCCAGAGGAATTCCACAGAAGGTCATGAATCCTGCTGAACACGAAGTCACGCGGAGAATGATTGATATGCGTAGTTACTTTATGGGAGCTGCTCACGCATGCAGATGAGTTCTGTCTCAATTCACTTCATTCACAAGAGACCATTTAGATGCTTTGGCCCTTCCCCTGCCATCACAAGTAGAAAGGAAAGGAAAGTGGGAGAAGGAGATAAGAGTAGTGGAGAGTGGGTACCCGAGAGAAAAGTCACAGACTTTATCGATTAACTGCAATAGAGGGAAGTGTTCATCTGACCCAAAGAAACACTAATCACACATACACACACACACACACACACACACACACACACACACACACAAACTGCCTTATGACAAAAAGTGTGGGTGACTCACATTGCCTCAGCATTTTTATCAGGATTATTCTCTGCAGACAGGATGGAGAGAGATCAAATGGTTGATGTCGTGACCCCATCCTTTTCATTTCGGCTCGATTGGAGCTCTAGATATCAAAACACGTCTGAGACATTGATTTAACTTTTGACCTAACCACTAAATGGCCGTTATAAATGAAAGGACTAACCTTCAGTAACCTCCTTGGTGCTTTCAATCAACTGTAAACTGCTGTTTCCCTGCTTACACGCTCATATAAACACACATGCACACAATGGAAGAATCAATAAATATATTTTTTTAACTGTAGGAGAATTTATTTTTTCTGCATATCCTTCGATGAGTCACTGTGTTTTCCAGTGTATTTTTATGGAGTCACCTAAATGTTTCCCTGTACCACTAAAGAGATACAGCCTCCCTTAAACCAGAGTTGTGTCTTACATGAAAAACATGAATTTCATTGGTGCTGAATTTAGTGGCAGGCTTCCAAACTCTGACTGACTGTGCCTGGATAAACACCAGCAAGCTGCCTTTATTTCCTCAATGCCTTGTGTCTTCTAATTTGATTCTGGTTTATTTTACACATCTGAATATAATTTCCCCTTTTCCCTTTTTCCTTCAGGCAGATTCAAAAGGTTAAAAAAGAAACGGGAGAAAAACTGATATTACTGATCTCCATTTGCATGCACATTCTAATACTGGAGTCCAGTCACTTAAGTTCACAATAAATGGAGATTTTGTTACGAGTCCAATTACAAATGAGCTGATTATAATTCTGTGTTAGCTGCCATAGAGTTTGACAAGACATTTTTGAGTAAAAGAACCAATATATAATATTTAGTGCCAATATGCACAATCTTTGACTTTTTATGTAATAAAAAATTCTACATATTGAATGTGTTCATCGTTTACTCCAGAACTGGTCTTGTCAGGGTGGAAAAAAAGACCTGAAACAAAAATTAGAACATGGTCAGTTTGATCAAACAAACTACATGTTCACTTACGCTTACTGTACTTACTAATTTCTGTTTTTACCAAACAAATATATAAACCTATTGCAACACTGATATTTTTGTCAGACCTTAGACAACCTTTGTTTTTAAGGAAAGGTTCAATATTAGTTCATATAAAAAGTGACTTCCTGGATTCTTGTCATCGCTGTGAGGTTGGCAGGCCATCAGCACAGAAGTAGTCACTGCTCCTGGCCAAGAAATAGTCTGGCAAATAACTTCCCGTAAAAAAAAACACATCAGTCATTTTTACACTTTGTTTTATGTACAAATTAAACAAATGAGATATGACGTGAGCTTTAGAGGTGCTGGTGGATTTTTTAAAAAAGTAACGTAGATGATAGCTGCCGCAGTTTACGGGATTGTGGTGACTCCAGGTGGTTTGCTGGGACTGGCTATCTCGTAGTGAACGGTTGAATCTACAAGACAGACTGAAAAAAAGACTCTGCTTTTTTGTTTGTTGACAAGGCATTATGATTACAAGAGGTGAAGCCACAGAAGTCGATAGACCAGTGTACTAATTCTTCTTTGTTCAGTCTGTCCTATCTGGGGATGGCTAATGCTAGCTAGCCAGCAGTGATATCAAGCAACACAAACCCAGCAGATATAGTAGTGAGCAGACTTTTCTGTGCTATCAGTGCTGAACCTTTTCATTAAAGTGGATGTCCGTGCTCTATAGTTGAGCCATACCACCCAGACCAGCACAGCCCATCCCAGCAAGAAAGCGAATAAGCATTTCCCTAAACTATTTCTTTAAATGTGGCGTATATGCACAACGCCTGATTGTTGTGCAAAAAAAATCTGAATTGAGAAGTATGGTTAAGGCATGTAAAACAATAAAATGCTGTGACTCTGGGGTTCTTTAGTCTGTCAATAAGTGATACTAGAACGAGGAAGGAAGCAGCCTGGTCAGGACAGTGAAAAACATAGATATCACCTGATCACACACCACGCTGAGAGGTATTGATTAAATGACCCCGGTGGAGGATGAGACAATAAACCAACAGTAGCATGTGAATTAATTACACACATACACCAATCATCTCCTCATCATCACCTGACACACCATGTCAGGGTGTGTTTGATGGTTGGTACACCTAGCGTACGTGTACGTGTGTGTCCCTGTGTATGTCAGTGAGTGACTGTGTGTTTTACACCACAATCACTGTAAGGGGAGAAAGAGATTGTGAGATCAACAAAAGTGTCAGATGACAGCAGAAGCTAATAAAGGGGGATCATTGGAGAGCAGAGGTTAGATTGGAAGGGCAGGGAGGTGGAGAAACAAAAAATACTGTAATGGAAAAGAGGGAGGGAGAGCGAGTGAGAGGGAAGAAGAGAAGCAGTTTCCATGCAGCACTGCAGGCTTCATATCCAGGGACAGTGAATCTTCTCTTTGAAATATTGCTCAATATAGATTATTGGCAGGCACAGAGCACGCAATACTTGAGAAAAGTGAGGAAAGACAAAAATTGAAAAGATCAACACTTTGTCCAGCCAGTTTCTTTAGACATAACTGAGCTTCTTTTAACATCAATGTGAGATTTTGTCTATTTTCTAATACTGTTTTGGCATACTTTTCCTGAGAATGATCCTAGCGTAAGCTCCAAAAATGTTTTCTCTTTATTTGCACGCCTGTGGTCTTTTGGTCTTTGCTCCAAAAACAAATCCAGAAATTTCATATAATTTAGCTAAAAGCAGTGAAGTAGAAGGTAGTTCTTATTAGGTTTGCAAATCCCCTACTTATTATGTCAAACATACACAGGTCTGAGGCCATATGAGGCTAAGGCCACATAAAACAGGTACATTTAATATGTGAATAAAATGATAGTAGCTTTGTGCAATGAAGACAGAAAGAGTTGAAAAATAAGAGAGAAAGAAAGAAAAGACAAGTCAGAGGTAGGGGATTAGGGGTTGCATCTGTTGTGAGGGCTGGAGTGATGTGAAGTGATCTGGGGTTTGTAGAGCGCGGTCAAACATGACTCGTACTCCTACATAAGAGTGTGATTGCCAGAGCTTTCCCAGGATGAAAAGATAAAGAGAGGAGAGAGAGGGAGAGTTCTGACAAAGAGATGAAAACGCTTAGATCTTTGGCACAGACGGACAGAGGGGGAAGACAAAGGGGGAGAGCAAGGAGCGGGAGGGGGGGGAGAGGGAAGAATATATACATATATTGTGTATTTAATATTACAGACCATTTTGCCCATTGCCGCTGGACATTTTCATTCAGCCAGTGTGCCTGAAATCAGCTGTTCTTATCATATTTGATGTGTATGAGTGCTTCCCACACAGAGCATACTTTTAGTGAAGTTTATAGTTTCCCCTAACTCAACAACTCAGAAAACTGCAAGATTTTTTAGGTAGTCTGAAGACTTTCTCCCCAGGTTACAAAGGATCAAATCTCTTATGGTGGTTTTAGTAAGAATAAGACAAGACACACTTCTGTGGGGGGAACTGTTGTTTTAACCCTTTTGTACCCTTTTGTAAAGAGTACTTTTACACAGTATGTGAATATTACTCAGCGAAAAAGCAACGTAATTGTTTTTGGAAAAAAGTCGATTTTTCTGAGCTTTTGCACGGCGAATAAAGGCATCAACCAATCACGTTGTGCAGAATGGACGTCACATCACAACTCCAGACCTGTTGATTGTGTTTCTCATCACCCGTATTATATGATGAAGGACACAAAAATTATAAAGACAATGAACTCAAGGACGACGTGTGGAGCAGCACTACCGGATGCAGGATAGTGAGTAGATTAGTCTACATTTTTCAATTACCTCCAATTTGAAACTGAACAATACATCAGTGTGCAGTTAGAGATACAACAGCACATATTGATATCTTAATTAGAGTCTAAAGTGTTCAGACAAAGTCTTACACACAGACAAATCCACACTCGTACACACAAACACATCGCTCTGAGTGGAGCTTAGTGCTGCTAAAAACAACAGTAGCTTTCTGCCTGAGGGTGGGTAAACACATCATGGTTTCTTGCAGATTCCTTCAACTAATTAAGTACGAAGTTACCATCGTCACAAGAATTATGTTTTGAGTTTGAGTGTTTTGACATAAAATTAAAAAAAACACAACAAGGTGAGACTTACACGGGATCTTTGCTGGACAAAATCTTCATCAAATAATATGGGTTTTTACAATGTGACCTAAATGTCTCAAATCATATCAGACCTGCCTTATGGACAACACATACATTTCTTGCTTTAAACCACAAGCCCCCTCCTGGGGATTTTCAGAAGCCCTGATATCTAATGTTTAAGCTCATCTCTTGACTGTTGTCACAGGTTATCTACCCTCTCTATGCCCACTGTCCTGCTACACTCTATTCACTCTCCATTGTGTTCAATATCATTAAGAAAGAAATTCATCTTAGGACATGAGGGGAACAAGAGATGAGACGGAGGCACCACTGATACACAAGTCACGCCTTCTTGTAGAAAACCTGGAAGTGTGAGTGATGTTTTAGATTTGTGCTTCACACTTCCTACATCATCATTCCCACCAACATCAGGGTCTCTCAAAGCAACACAAGCATCTGTTAAGACAAGAAAATACAATGAGAGCAAAGAAGCGAGAGAGAGAGGACAGTAACAGCTGGTGAGGCTCAGACATTGCAGCAAAGGTTTTTTGCTTCTTTCATTTTGTGTGTGTGTGTGTGTGTGTGTGTGTGTGTGTGTGTGTGTGTGTGTGTGTGTGTGTGTGTGTGTGTGTGTGTGTTGTTTCTTTCTGTGTTTGTGCAGCATATGCCACACACACCACCTTAGGTGTAACATATGGTTATTCTAGTCAATGTAGCTTTCTGGAACAAGACGGGCATGATGAGGAGAGACAAGGAATACTCTCCACTTTCTACTTTCTGTGATTATACTGTGATGGAGAGGAGAGGAGAGATAACAGGAAGTCACAAAGGCAGAGAACAAAACACTCAAATAACGGAGGAATGAGAGCAGAGGAGAAAAGCATTGTATTTAGGAGGAAAGAGAGAAGTAGTGAAGACAAGGCGGTGTGGCGTGGAGGTCATCTGTCTGCCTGACTGACTGTCAACCTGACCTTATTCTATTCAACCAAAATGCTCCGACTCACTTTGATGGCACACACAAACACATAGCACCAGATAACAAGAGGCACACTTGACTTGACACACTGGCAGTGAATATGAACAAAAGTAAGAATTCTTCTGTGTGTGTGTGTGTGTGTGCGCACACGCATCTCCAAGGAAACTGCAGCAGAGCAGCCGACAATGCATAGCGGCCAGTCCAGGTGAAGTGGTAGGAAGGAAGGAGGTACTAAGAAAGGATGTCGATAAAGAGGAGAGAGAGAAAAACGCTTGAATAAAAGGTCAGAGAAAGAGCTGGAGGTAAGGAGGGAGGCAGGTGTGTGTGTGTGTGTGTGTGTGTGTGTGTGTGTGGAGGGGAGGAGGGTGGTGGTGGAGGGAAAGATCCTCATAAGTAGAGTGGAGACAAGATGTGGAAAAGAGGCAAGATATTATGTACTCTATCCGTTTTAACTGTCATGCCAATAAAGTGAAATGAAATTGGAAAATTGAATCTGACAGAGAACGGGAGAAAGACAGACAAAGAGTCACAGACACAGAAATGCTGAGGCAGACACTGGTAGATACTTATTGGCAGACAGAGGAAGAAAGGCACAAATGGAAATGTCCTGCAGTAACAAGCGAGATGTGTAAATCATGTAGAGAGGGAGACTAAGAAAAGGCGAAAAGGATAAAGCATTAAGAGCAGGTAGAGATACAGACTAAATGCCGACACCACAGAAAGTGAGAGACGGAGAGAAAAAGCATGAAAGACAGCAATTACTTCACAACTTAAATGGAACTCCCTGTCAAAACAGCCAGACTTTGGATATTGATATTAGTCTCACACAGAACCACTGGATCCATTTTAGCAGTTTATAAATAAGACTTCATTAATGTGTCACACTTCATTTCACGCAGGCCTTTTTTCAGCTGCTATCAGGATTTAATGAAGTGCTGGCACACAATAAAGGCGGGTCTCAACAACAGTGTGGAGAGAATGCCCGGGATCATTTTGTCATGTTCATCAAGACGGATAGAGAGATCTGTGCGTGGATGGATGGATGGATGGATACAAAGAGACAGATGGAGAAATTTTTGTTTTTAAGTCACTTCATATAATTCTGTCATTTTATAGAAATACATTATTTAATACAAAAAGGTATTGGTGGCTGGCCCAGGTAACTGCTGTAAACACCAAAACAATCAAGTAAAAGTCTCATTTTCATTCTATGCTAATAGTTAAGCATAACAATGGCCATCTATCATGATCTCAGAGGTAAGACAATAATAGAAAATGGTCAAGTCAAGACTCCAAAGAGCTTTATTGCCATATGAGAGAGAAATAAGTAGTGCGGATCGATGACATTCTTTCATTTGCTGCCCTCAATGCCACAGAAAAATGCAAGTACAGTACAATAAATAAGATCAACACAGAATAGCATTACATCACCAATGCTGATTGGTAAAATGTGCTTCAGCTTCGGTGCTCTTTGGCATGGATTCTCCAAGTCTCTCTGCTGGAGGGATGAACGCCAATCATGCAAAAGACATTCCCTCATTTCGTGTTTTGATGGCGGTGGTGGAGAGCGCTGTCTAACATGTCAGTCCAAAATCTCCCACAAGTGTTCAACTTGAAAATCTGGGTGATTGTGAAGGCTGTAGCATATGATTCACATCATTTTCATACTCACCAAACCACTGACTGACTCCTCTACCCCTGTATTACTTATGTTTCTCCACTCATTTTTTATTCATGTTTCTCCTTTAATTTGTCATCAGCATGTAGATAAAACTGCTTTAACCCTCAAAGACCTAGAACACTTTTTGGGGCGCCTGACTCTCCTGTATTTATTTAAATATGTCTGTATGTTTTCACGCAAGCAAATACACATATACTTTGTCCTGTTTTCCCTCTGTGTTTATTCGAATTTCCAAAAACCGTGCTGATTGGTGGTTCAAAAGACCAAAACCTATGATGATTGGTGGAGTAGACGGTGTCATGGATAAACGCAAGCCTGGACATTTAAATTTTGAACCAATTGGGACATGGGAGGTGGGACTAAGCGTCTACAACCATTGCCGTTCGGCTCAGAGGAAGAAACAACGTGGGTTTCCTTGACAACTCAATGCTGCAGAATATGACGGCGTAAGCACGTTCACTACGGAGCCCCTGAGTCCCAACGAGACAAATGTGATACCACTGGAAAGCTGAGAAACTCCGCTTTACGTGACTTTTTAAAGCACGTCGATAGGATTAGTGGTTCAAAAGTTATTAAACATTTTTAAACAATAGCTATTTGTAGCCTCCGGCAGCAGTCTAGGTCTGTGAGGGTTAAGATGTTAGTGTTAATTTTAAAAATTCTAATAAAATGAAGAAATAAAAACCTTTGGCATGCATATGTGGTTAGTGCCCTCTAAACACTGGTGTGAATGTTTCCCCAAACAGGAAGTTTTGCAGTTCCAAAGGATAAAGAAATGCACAAACTGTAATGAAACAATGCACTGAAGAAGGAGATATGAGTAATTACAGATCTCACTCACTCACTCAGCAGTGGAACCACTAAAAACAAAATGTGAAACACTGACTGATTAAGTGACTGTCCTTTAAAAGAATACAATATCTGACCTGGATATGGGTTCGCCTGATCAATAACTTAAATAGATCAAAAAGTGAACCTACAGTAACTACAATTTGAAATAATGACATTTCTTTTTTCAGTTCACGAGCACCCACGCTATCTATGTGCGAGCACTGCATACGCAAACGGCAAACTTCTTACTATTCAGAGTAAGAGAAGTGTGGAAGACTGCATGTGTACAGGGGGCTAACATCTGGTGCATTTGGCAAAGACAAGCCGTGATAATTACGGTTACTGAAGGTGTGTGTGGAGGAGGGAAAAAAAAGAGAAGAGGCAATGCATGTTAACAACTGTTTTGTGAAACTGTAAATCTGTCTCATCTGAAAACAACTCAGCTTGATAATACAATTACAAAAGCTCTGCCCTCATACAAGCTGCAACTTTTGGAAATCACCACGTGGTCAAGTGGTTTATAACACAAAACAAACACAACCCTTCTAAGAAATCGTCAGCCCACTTCTTTTGCACAATGTCCGGTGTGAACAATGTCCAGAGTTTGTGAAGGGAGAGAATTAGAGAGCTGGAGAGGGAGGGGGAGGAATAAGAGGAGAGGCAAGGTTTAAAGGATAACTGCAAGTGAGAGACTTCTTAAGTGATGTGAAAGTGACTTTTAATTCAATTGGCTGCGCTTTGGAATTTGTATTCTGGATGACGAGTAAGAGGAGAAGATGGGTTTGAATTCTTACTGAATATACATTAAAGAAGAGCACTCACATACAGGTGCACACATTACACATACACTATTCACTAACAGTTTTCAGTCAAAAAACTGAATTACTAAAAAGTGAAACTCTAAATGCGTGTGTGTGTGTGTGTGTGTGTGTGTGTGTGTGTGTGTGTGTGTGTGTGTGTGTGTGTGTGACACCCAGTACCATCAGCTATGATGGATTATCAGCTACAGGCCTGCCCTGGATGAGCCCTTAGATGAAATTGGAGCAGCGAGCTGCACGCTCAAACTTGACAGGGACAGCTGGCCGAGGCTAACCTTCATGCGGCTGTTTGCCTTCAAAGCCAAAGATGGGTCAATGGGAAAAAAAAGCGGGGTCCGCAGGTTAATTTTACTTGAAATGTTATGTTTGTTGAAAAAAAAAAAAGATATGAAATATGCTTCTACAGAAGCAATGTTAAAATCCATCCTTCTGTTTTCTGAACTGCTTATTGTGTTTAGAGCTACTGGGGGCTGGAACATATTCCAGCATGCATTGGGCAAGAGGCAGCATGCACGCTAGACAGGTCATGCGTCTATCACAGGACTGACACATTTACACTCACATTCACATTTACGGATCATTTCAAGTTCACATACACTGTATTTTGATTCAGGAAAAAAACAAAACATAATTATTGCCATTATTATTATTATGATTATTATTATTATTATACATCAACCTTGATTCCAGTTGGGGAAACTGGGTTGTCACATGAGCAAAGGTAATAGGAGTCCATTAAAAAGATAAAGTCTAAGCAATATTAGACTACAGTGAGTTTCACATTTCACACATATCACATTGTGACTGGTCGACAGGCACCATGATGAGTGCAAATATCACCCAATATAGAATTCCCCACCACATCTCTGTAATTATCACTCTGCCTTATGTACCTTTTAATACCTACCTGTAACCTAGCAACCTCTGATTGGCCATCTCCTGGGATACACAAGCTAACCAGCATCACATGACAATGACTTTTTCAAATATATTGGCTTTGAATATCTGAAAGAGCCTTTCATTAGCTATAGATGGGGTTTGATGAAGACACGTAATCCTGCATAATTGACATAATGTAGGGCCACTCAGACAGCTAGATCAACCAGCTGTCAATTATGTTGGAAGCCAGCAATACACCCACGCTTAAAAGTCAAATAATATTCACTTTTTTTATGCTGCAACAGAGATCATGGCTGTAAAGTTCCACAATATATCCATTAAAGTATTAAACTTGAAACATGTGAGTGGCTTCTAAATAAATAAATCCCTTGTGTAAATGATAAATAAATAAAAAAGCGACTGTATGTGTTAAGATAAGCAATAAAAATAGTGAAAGTGGAGTTCTACATCACATGCACTATACTCTCTATATATACTCTCTCATTTTTAAAATCCTTAGACTGATCATTTCAATGAATTTCATTAGCTCATGTGTTTCTCACAGTTTGAAGGTGATCATTAATTACTCCAGGTATCCATAAATCATGGGCTAAACATTTCCAGAGGTACTGTTGAACTGAAAGCAGAAAAAAAATAAAATAAATCCCCCGATTCAGAATGTTGAGAATTTTCTGATTTGTTAAACTTGGGGATAAGTCTCGAGAGATACCTTAAAATGATTTCAGTGAGAGTAAAGATTGTGCAACAGAGAAAAAACCCCGAACAGAATAAAGACCTGTATTGAAAGTCTCAGTCTCATTCTTAGACTGACTGACGTGAATACCTTCCGTCTGTCTGCTGTTGGTATATTAGATCTCTTTATATATGATAATGCTTCTGTCCCCCATGACACATTTGATGTAATATATATCAGCCAAACTGCAATCTCACACTGACAGAAGAACACTGAGGGCAGATAAAGATCCCAGTAGATTATTTTCCAACTGAGGATGCATCAGATACTGACTAACAAGAATGAACGGTAAGCCCCGAAATTCATTGCAAAAACGAGGCATCACGTCCAAACAGGGCTTATAGTCAAGATATGCAGCCAGTTGAAACACAAAGTAAAAATGGACATCTGTGCTTCTTAATTGACTGCGTGATGTCTGATATCTGTGACAACATGTTTGTGCATTCTTTCTCTCGGGTAACTTTGGAATAACATTCTCCACATGGACACAAGTAGTATTTACTACTATATAAGATTTTTCTACAATGTAACACTCATATCTTTTAGTATTTTCACCTGTCCTTTTCTTTTTGTCAGTCTCCTTACCATCATAAGCATATCCTTCTGAAGAACACTGTGTCCATTATGAACAAAGTAAGAGAAGCAAAGCACCAAAAATCGCAGCAGTACTAGTGTTTATTTTTTCTAAACTATGGTTCATGAGCCCAGCCAGGGTGGGGAAACTGTGCCTGGAGGGTCCTGATGGCTTGAAAGGGCTGCTGACATGTTTTTCCGAGGCATTATTTACAGGATGAGAGACATTGTTCCCCAGATTTGCAATGTAAACCACAAAAAACAAATGCACTATGTGACTGAATGTGTTTGAAAGACAGACAGTGACTCATCAAGAATGTGTTATTTAACAATAGATTAAATATTAACTAGCAGCTGAGAACAGTCAGACTCAAAACCCCTAAGGAGGATGGATAGTAAGACGATAACAGATTGACAAAGAGAGAAAAAAGAGGCAGTGATAACGAGAGAGGCAGAGAAAGCCACTGAAAGGAGAAATAGTAAGTAAAAAGAAAGAAGCAGAAAAATAACAAGACAAAGACACAAAAAAAATAGTGTCTAGATGCACACAGCAACTGTCACAACACCCAGTATCATGTACCATGATGTAGTCAAATTGATCATTTAATGCATGATTAAAACTTTCATTAGCTAAAACCATGATATCATGAAAGATTCATAAAGGCAATCATGACATTGAGTTCTTAATAACTCTTCAAATATGAAGTGAGGAACAGAGAATGCTTCTCTGGAGGGAAAAATCACACACTGAGCGCCACTCTGGATACTTAATGAGGGTAGTTAAGAATTTAAAAATAGTGTGAAAATGGTCATGGGTGAGGAATGTTGCACTTCCAACACAAAACTATTTAATCAAAACATTTAACACAACAAATTTCAGTCTGTGATGTTACAAACGTAAGAAGCAATGAGTGTAAATCAGTACTAAGTCAGCGCCTTATGCATGTCACATACCATGAATTAGACAGAGAGCACACACACACACACACACACACACACACACAAACACACAAAGCATCAGGCCCGTTGAGCTCTCTGTGTTTCTTTCATGCCGGCACCTCTTTAGTTTCACTTTGGGATTCAGAAAGAGAAAAGTGGGGAAAAAAACAAGACAACAGAGACTTTTGAAGTCTCCTCTCCCCTGTTTTGTCAAAGAACTTTGACAAGAGTGGAGGAGGAGCGTTGATGAGAACAAGAGGAGATGGCGCCTAATTGACTGCATGAAGAAGAGGAGGACAAGGCCAAGGAGACTTCCTGATAATACTCAGAGCTGTGAGTGACAGCACACACACACACACACACACACACGGGATAGCACTGCACAATACGCACACCTGTACCCCGTTGTTGCCAACATACAATCTCACTTACATGCACATTTGCACTGTTGACCAATAGCAAGCCATCTTGACAGTGCTAACCTTTGAGGGAACAGAGAGCTAGAAAGTCCAAAATGGAGGAATTTATCGTAGCTTATTAGATGTGTTGCACCATTCAGTTTTATTTAACCTCCTCCGTTAAGAGGAATTCGACAGAAGTCAAATGTTCAAATGCATTTTGAATAAATTGTGTGAAGTTATTGTCCCATTAGCAACTGAGCTAGTGGCCTTGCTAGCTGAAAGAGTAAAACACCCCAGAGAAAATAGGGATGACCTTTTGTAACTGAAAATTATTGGCCTGCATGTTAGTGGCTAGCTCACCAGCTACAGCAGTCTACCAACTAGCCCTGTGAGTATTAACCAAGGTTTTTGAACCAAATTTTGTGAGGATGCATAGATGAATTTTGCTGTGCCACATTCTGGTATGACCAGGCCTTACAAAAAGAAAAATGAACTGAAAGTTGTCATGAATTATTTCATTCAGCATATCATAAAGATTGATAGAGAAATTGTACCATTTATTAATTTTATCCTGGTTAGTTCAAGAAAAAGTAAATAATGGAAAAAGAAGAAAAAGAAAAAGTCAGTGGGCCTTTTTGTACAAATACCGTACTATCAATCTATATCAATTCTACAACAGAGCACGCAGCTGTAATGCAGTATTTCATTGCACTGTTAATGCAGTACTTCTCTGCAGTAGAAATGAAGGACACATTGAGGATAGAAGTAGGATGGGGGATTTCTATAACGGTCAAAACTACACATTTTGTTCAAAAGCATGCAAGCATACAGCAAGATCTTGCTCAAGGATGCTGTCATACAGTACGAGATACAGTAACAATAAAGCTTTTCTCGTATGTACAGAAACGCACAGGGTTAAATATTCTGGATATATTCTGTCAAACTGAGTATTCTGTCACATCTTAATAACTGCAGAACAATACGGGTCATTGTGGAAGGAGCTGAGAGATATGTCACACTAAAAAGACAAGACACTCCATAATGTGTACGCATGCACACACACACTGGTTGACAAAATCCCCAGATGCTGTTTGAGTCTTGCAACCAACTTTTCCAACACAACCATTAGAAGCCTGGAAGAGTGGAGGGGGTGGAAGAGATTGAGATAAAGCGACAGAGAGGGAAAAAAGAGGCAGAAAGGGAAAAATGAGAGGTGGAGAGAAAGAAAAGTCAATTAGAAAGTCAAGAAAGAAAATAACAGAGTAGTAGAGAAAGTGAAGAGGAAGAAAAAGTGAGAAAGACAGAGTACAAAAAAGAGAGAAAAGACGATGACAAAGACAAGGGGAGAGTACAGAAAGCGAAAGTAGAGAGCGAGCGATGTGCTGTCACTGAGTGAAATGCCACCCGGCCTGTCACATATCTCTACAATATTAATTACACTGCCACGCTTCTGAATAATGGAACAGCCCTATTTAACCAGACTGAATAATTTAGCAGCTGCTTGGCCTAGTGTATATAACAGGATCGATAAGCACCGAGTACAGGTAATGAAATTCCAAAGGGAACCTCAAGGAGGAAAGTGGAGTTCACCTGCACTCAGAGTTAGAGCCCATCCAGACTACTTGAGTGTGTGTGTGTCTCTGTGTGAATGTGTGTGCACATTCTTTTGTGTTTGTTTACTGTTGCATTATATGTACTTAAGAATAGAGTCTCTTGAGAAGCCTTTGTGTGTGTGTGTGTGTGTGTGTGTGTGTGTGTGTGTGTGTGTTCACTTGCACTGACATTTGATGTATTTATGCATACGTGAAGCCCTTTGTGTTCGTAACTCTTACATAGGATGTAAAAAATAATGAGACAAAATAAGACAGATACAATAAGGCTCCCTTATTAATTTTGTCTCTCTTGTAACCAATCAGTCGTTAAGTGCATACGATGCATGGATGTATTGAGAAGAGTATATAGTATGGCATAACTGGTGCCCATTCTTTCAAACAGGACTTGCTCACTCATCACTTGCATGATGAATGAACATGGGTGTTGTTCCCCTGGCTCCACCTGGCCTGCATCAACAAGGTTTAGCCCACTGGGACATGCATACTGTGGTTGTACGCCGAGATGATGTAGTTGATGTCACAAAAATTAGCTTTTCTGGGCTCTAAGCAAGTTTTAAAAATTTTAAATCTTGATGGTTTAGAAGTTGATACAAAGAGCTTTAAGTGACCTCCTGTTGGAAATGTCTTGTCAACAATTAATAATGGCGGTTTATACTTTATGAGGATTAAATGCCACAAATGTCAGATGTTGTTGCTTAATGTGACACACAGCATGATGTTCCTTTTGCAGGGCTAACCTGGTGTGTGCTGTCACAATAACATATCACACTCATTAGTGCATACTTAACATACACGAGTATTCAACACATTTTGCTTTACAGATTCACAGACACAGTACAGATATATTAGGATACAAATACTGCTATAAAAACACAACCTTGGTATATACATACTGCAAATGCAAACGTAAATAGACACACATACACAAAATGGCCTCAGTAGAGGAGTGAGTTGCATGTCAACTTTTCTATTTGAGATTAAACATTCAGATATAACAGAAGACTTCTCTCCTGCAAAAAGGTTGAAGTAATAGTGGCATTGTCCTTCATTGTGTGCACATTGTGTATGTCTGTGTGTGTCTTTTAGGTAATAGAGCCATGTGCATGCATACAGTTGTGAGAGAGTGTCTGCAAATGTCACGAAGGAGCCTGTGTGTGTGTGTATACACAGGACGGTGCCTCGGCTGGGCACGGCAAACCCACAATTAATCAGCCCTGCCATCCTCCCCTCCCTGGGAAATGGATGTAAGCAAAAAGTTAAAAGACTTAATTCATAAATAAATCACACAGTAAATAATAGGTGTTTGTGTTGCCTGCGACAGTAGACAAGGCTGTATGTAAGGGAGGGAGAGGATTTACTCTCACACGATGCACATGCTGGATGAGGCAAGGCCGCAGAAGACAATAAATATGCATTACTGGGGGCTGGTAGTGAATACAACAACAGGTACAAAAAGCTAAGAAAGAGGAAAGAATGGTGGAGATGGCACAAACAAGGGTGGGAAGGAGGAGGGGTAGGATGCTGTAAGAGAAGGAGATGTGAGAGAATCATGAAAGAGAGGCAGAGAGGGAGCAAAAAGGAAAAGGAGAGAATGAGAAGTTGTACAGGATGTGGAAGGAGAGAAAGCAGGAGAGATGATGAGATATTATGGTGAAGATGGAGAAAAGAGAGGTAGATGAGGAGAGAAAGAGGAGTGAGGATGTAGTAAGACAGAAGGAGGGAGACTTTTTTTAATATAGGTTCAATATAGCAGATTTTGAAACAGCATTAGATACTTGTACTCTTCTGGTTTCAACTCGTCGTAGATCGCCCTTGAGACGACTAAAAAACAAATGCTCAACTGTTGTGTTTACATGAGTAGTTTTGCTGACAAAAAAGTGAGATATCCATTACTAATTCAAATGGCACAAAATACATTTTAAAGAATAGTACCTAATTTACAAACTTGAGTTATCAAGTTATAATTTTGGACGATAAAATGCTGGATACTTATGGACATAACGAGAGCTCAGCAAAGAACTGCACCCCAGCTGAGATGGCACTTTTTAATTAAGATTCACACTACATTCAAACTGGACAGACAGGACTTTTTTTTTTTTTTTAAATGTGATTGCTGTTTAAACATAAGAAAAATGAGGTGTGGTTGGTAGATCAGAGGTGTTGAACTGAAGGCAGACAATGCAGCCCAAAGCACAGGCACCACTGTCACTGCTCTACGTTTTAAACACACTCACAACACATGCTTAACACTTGCTCAAGCATATATTTTTTCAGTCTACCATGAATCCTCACAGGCACTGAGCCACAGCCTATAGAGTTATTACACCTCCACATTTTCTTACTCTCTCTCTCTGTGTTTCAGTTTCTCTGGGTCTCACTTTCTCGCTCTCACATAATCAGCTCATTCTCTAGCTCAATTTCTCTCCCTACTTTTCTGAGCACTGTTTGGAGCGACAACAACCTTGTCCATTAGCTACCTGCCTTTTGTAGACATTTAAATTGGTCAAGGTAGAATTCAAATGCAAAGTGATGATGTCTACTGCCTCAATAAAAACCCATCTATCAGCATTTAGTCATATGCTGCACTGTGCCAAATTCTGTATGATTTCTTTTTCATACTTATTTAGATTCTTTGCATCAATATGCAATAAGTAGATTGTGATGTGAATACGATATAGCACAAAAAGCACAACAACCTATGATATCTTTTGAAATCCTCAGATGCATTTTAAAGTCTTGCTTTAACACTTTTGAAAAATAGCAAAATCATCTAAAATTTCCAATCTCACTTTAAATTTCCTGCTGTACGTGAAGGCGAGCACCAACTGAATCGATGTACTGACAAGCAGAGATCATCTGGCTTTAATTACACTGCATAGCACTCTACAGATACACCAGTGTCTTCTTCATTTCATTTGTGGCCAGACAGATGTTCTATACCTTCGCTGAGAAAATTGTATTTTGGGTTCAATCCTTTTCACACACACACACACACACACACACACACACACAGACGCACAAGCATACACACATGCGCGTGTGTCTTCAAAAATCCCTCCCTATCCCCCTGCGGAGCCTGCCTTTTTTCCAATGACTTTGATTGTTGTTAGTATACTTGGCATCTGATTAAGTCCCTTTTGGAGTGTTAATTAGCTGAGCTGCTGTGCTCCAACTGTCTACACACCGAATAAGGTCAGAAAAAACAACGACAAAAGCTTCAGGTTTCTTCGAGAGCAACTCAGAAGTTCACTGACTGTGACAATACAAGCCCTTTTTTTCCCATGGGGCAAGTCAATTTCTTTTGATTCCAACATGAATAGCAGCAGAAAAAAAGACGAAACCTGAACAAAAGTGATTGAATTCAGCCAGTAGTCTGAGTATTGCTCTAACAAGACTGTCCTCGCCAGAACAACAACTGCATTGGACATTTGTTCAGACTCTTAAAGGACCTCTTTATGTTTCCTGATCAGCAACCTTAACCTCTTGCTATTTTGCAAACTTCTTCTCTCAGTATCATGACAGTGTTACAGTCTCAGGTCGTGTTCAGATAGATAACAACACTGTATCAAAAAAATGCTGCACCCTCATTCATTTGAATGGGACCACCATGGGGTGCCAACAGGAAATAAAAAGTGAAACCTGTTTTGCTTTTGCTGCAACCCAGTGCCCAAAAGGCAGTTTTTCCTCAGTTCATTGGAACTGGAGTGGACATTCTGGAGATACATGGTTTTCACGGGACAACAACAGTAGATCACATTGCCTCATGTCATGTTTCCAGTGCAGTTAAAATGGGGATTTTTTTTTCATTGATGCAAAACACAAATGTCTTGTTTTGGTGTCATCCCTTCAGACTGAAAGAGCCATGGCTGCTTTGTAGACAACATTTTGCACAGATGTTCAACAACTACTGGGAAAATTTTTAGCAGAGGAGGCAGATACCAGTTTCTCCCCTGACAGTAGGCTGAAAAGACTAAAATGCACACATACACAGCTCTCAAATACTTTTTTTTTGGACTGAAAAGCTCTCTTCTGCGTTAATTCAGTACTGGTCTCTCCACTTCAAAGTTCAAGGTGTTTTCTTTCAAAAAGGAATTCTGAAAAATGGAAATCACTGTTTAAACAAGGCCAAGTGGAAGAAAGTTGTTCCACCAAAAAAGTAAATTACAACATTCATCACAACAAACTTAGATTGATTATACAACAGTATAAGAGTATCCAAGGGTTCAAAGTTTTTGTTTGTATGAGTCAACAAAATCTTTTGTCATCCACTTTGCTTTTCTGCCACATCTGTTTCAGCCTAAATTCTCTTTTAGCCGTACCACCAACACGCACTGTAACAGCGGCCTGCGTTGCCATGGCAATTAACAAGACTTGTGAATAGCAAAGTCACAGAGACAAGAGGCTTATGACTTTCACACAGAGAGATCACTCAACTGACAAACGGATTAATTAAAGCTTGGGCTTACTTTTACCCTAAAAGGCGTGACTGTTATTTCCCCTGATCACAGGCCGCCAACAGTCCACATTTTATGCAGTTCTACATACAGTAGTATTCCCAAACAGCTTATGTCATTTCTGTGGGAACACATTGTGTGTGTGCGTGTGTGTGTGTGTGGGTGTGCATGTTCCTGTACTACTATCTTTATGAGAGCCAATTTAAGTTTAATGCCTTCAGAATAATAACATTTTTGCTTATAGATGCGATTCTGGTCGATCCTTTCTCTTGGGACTTGGGTTTAGTGTTAAAGGATTAGTTCGACATTTCGGGAAATATGCTTACCTGCTTGATTGCCAAGAGTTAGATGAGAAGATCGATACCACTCTCATGTCTGTCTCTTAAATATAAGGCTGCTACAGCATAAAGACTTTAAGCAGGGGGAAACAATAAGCACGACTATTTTTGAGAGTCACTGACGTTCACGTTTTGAAACAGTCAAGAAACACATTAACTGACAGCACAAAATGACGATGATTACTAATTTCCAAAATGAATACATTCCCATTAACTGAGTGTCTCTTATATGGGGAGTAGTGAAAAAATGAATGAAGGAGTGATTTCTGACACAGCCTATTTCTTGGCCGGACACAGAATTTCTTCATTCCTGGAGCCTCAACTGAGTCCTGGCCAAGAAATAGTCCGGCATGTAACCCATGTGTCAAACAACAAATTAGCATTTTACAATTTGGCTTTTGTACAGATGTAACTTGTTCAATCAATGAGCTTTAGAGGTGCTGGTAGAAGCAACTTGTTACCTTTGGACAGAGCCAGGTTAGCTGTTCCCCCTGTTTCCTGTCTTTATGCTAAGCTAACTGGCTGCTAGCTGTAGCTTCATATCTATGCCCAAAATGTTGAACTATTTCTTAAAGGTTAAAATAAAACATTAAGTTAGCATTAGGTTATGGGTAGAGTAGTCAGAATGGCTATAATAGATATTTTTATAATAGCAATGTATCAAATGACAATGTGAAAACAATGTGAAACAGGTCGAATGTAGTGATGAACCTGATGAATCTGAAGCTCCCCTCGGCTTTACAGAGCTTTATAGCAAGTTTTAGCTCATTATTTTGCTATCCGGCCAGCAAATTTACTCTTTTGGTGCACTCTCACTGTTTTAATAGCGTTGTTTTCAGGAGGCAAATGTTTTCAGTGAAATATCTCTAAAAACTCAATGTACACTAGTGGACCATTTAGTAGCTAAAGAGCCAGATATTTCCTTTGTGAGTTGGTAGAGACCAAAAACAGAGTTAAAAGATAGTGGATATGGGCCATATACTCTCTAGGTGGACAGACACACAACTCCAAGTGAATAATAATGTTATCCACAACTGCTGGATGTGTAAATATGCTTACCGTTTGCTAACATGTGTGCCATGTCAGCCTAAAAGGTGATATGTTGTGCTGACAACTTGTTTTTGCTGCCCCTAAGTTGTCAAAATGATTAGTTATTGCATGTTTAAGGTGGATTTTGGGCAATGAATGTATGGAGGGTGCTGAAGGATTTGTACAAAAACGTGTGTATTAGTTTGTACTGTATGTGTGCTTGTACATATGTGTATAATAGGTTAGGGTTTTACTCCTTTAGGCTTTGCTGAGGTGTATAAGCAGAGCATACCGATGAATAATGAGGCTATTACAACCACAGCATACCACAGAGCACCGCCTGCTCTTATTCAATACCCTTGGACTCTTGCTCTATATTTTCTTTCTATGAAATACTCCTGCTGGAGCATCACGGGTAATTCAATATTCACCTTATGGAATGAGTCCTGTGGATAATTGGTAAACTTGTGTGTGAGTGTATGTGTGTGTGTGTGTGTGTGTGTGTGTGTGTGTGTGTGTGTGTCTGATATTTAATAAAAAAGCCCTTTACTGAAAATTAACACAGATACATGCCTCACCCTTAACCTTATCTTACCTTTCCTGAATCCTATTCATAACTTCATACCATAATTTAAAATACCTCCTCCCCTTGAGGACCAGCAACCTCTTTTCAGAAGTACAGTAATGTCTGTGAGGATGTCCAGACCTACAGCAATCAAAGTAAGGTATAGAAATGGTCCTACTTCTGGCCTGTAATCACTTAATTCACACACACAGACACACACACACACACACACACACACACACACACACACACACACCCGTCCTTCAGAGTCATAGAGAATCAGGCGCTGCCCTTTGTAGTCCTTCATCAGGATCATTGAGAAAGCTGCAGGATTAGCGATGACATCCACTCCTCACCCTTGTGATAACATTTCTGCCAAGTGCCACATACGCCAATAAGGAAAAGAACAGATAATTAGCGTGTCTTGCGTATGTGTGACAGGCAGAATAAGAAATAGAATCGTATAAAATGCAATAAAATAGAGCTCTTGGTCTGTTGCATACTTCATAACAGATCAGCATCCTTTTGTCAACCGTACAGGGTCAAGTGTTTCAGCATTTTTCTTGAAAGCTTTTTTTCAAGTATAAAGCAAAAAGTATAGCATAAAGCATAAAGTGTTAAAAAAAAAAAAGGGTTTTGAAAAAAGGTCTTGTCTGATGAATGCTTGTGAAGACAGTGTTTCAGAAGTCATATAAATGGAACTAAGGTCAAGAGGTCCTGAGAGATCCAACACAAAGCCGTGGTGTGGGAAATGTCATGGTTTAGAAAGTGAGAGAAGAAAATAGATCATGACAGAATTATAATTTACCAAATTTGCTGAGAGTTGTTAATCATCAAAAATGTGTCCAAGGAAAAACAAGTCCTTTAAAACCTTCCTTGAAGCATGCTTAGTTGTATTTGAGACAGCCAGCAAGGAAGACAGCACATCTCTCCCTGACCTTGTCACCTCTTGCAGCTTCTGATAATGGCTGCTCTGTGATCAGTTCCCCTGTGTAAAGACATCTTTGCACCTCCGCAGTGGTTGGCTTTACATCTGTCCCAGTTCAGCTTTGAGCAGCGTGAGAAGACAGTGAAAAGAAAATCCACCCTCGCAGACAATTTACTGTGACCGACAGTTGGAGTTTCCTGGGTGGGCTACTGGACTTTTCTTTGTCTCTTCAGTCACAGCGGTTTAATCAGTGCTCATATTCTTCTCTTTATTTCAATGCTGTTACTGAAGTGAGGAATGCAAAGTGTGTTGTGTGAGCTCTATAATTAAATTCTGATGTTAACGTCACACACCGTGACCACAGCCACGCAAGTGAAGAATGGAGTTGAAAGTTTTGTTAAATGGCTTTTCATCCTTCCCTCTCGGCCCTACCACACGACATCAGCTGCAACATGAAGTCTGTTCCCATTTAGAACTAAGATCAAAATCATATTCATCACTCAGCATTTGTAATGGCAGGCGACAGGTCAGGAGAGATGATTCACCCATCCGAGAGAAGAAGGAAAAAACATACATACATGTGTGTTTTTGTTTGTGCACAGTGCAGTGTGAGTAAGCCTAATCATGTCTAAATGCAACTGCACAAAGTTCACAAATTACACAGAAGAAATATACATACAGTATGAAGCCACAGTAAGTGGTGAGCAAGTTCCATTTTCAATATGGACATGGTTCATGAATACAAAATCAGATATTAACCAATGATGGAATGCGTCCACTCATTTGTTATATCTCAGATTACAGGCAAAAACAGGGAGATAAGAACAGCAGAAGGATGGTGAAAGAGAGGAAGAAAGAGGTGTAAAATAAACACTTGCATGTACACACACACTTCAAGGAGCGTGATAAAGAGTCAAAAAGATGGAAACACTTCAAACGCAGCTACAAACAGACAAGAGTCCCTGACTCCTTTATGATTGACATGGTAATAATTATCTGTTAACATCATGTAATATTGATCTCAGAGATGTTTACCTGAAATCAGAAATCATGATTAGCTACAGCACCTGTACAAATAACAGGATTTCAGAGTCTTGCTCAAGGACAGACAGACATACAGATAGACTGTAATGTTCTCAGACCTGCTGAACAAAAAGTGCTACATTTAATGAGTAAAATGTAAAAATAGATTAATTGAATACACACATATTACCCCCCCTTCCTTTACAAGCTTTTATAAAAGACTTGTCGTCAAGCTCAAGGACAACAGCTAAAACTTAAAGTTAACCCGGGATGCTCACAAACATCTGAAGGGGTAGTATCTGCTCTAAAACCGAGCCAAAGTACATTCATCAACACACTGGCAGGGAGCCGATACCGTGGTGAAGCACATTTATATTGCATCAACAATTTTCAATTCAATTTGGCTCCAATAAAAAACATATTTTCCTGGGCACAGTTTCAAAGCCTTCACTGCCAAACAAAAAGCAGCAATTAGAGAAGTGTGCATCTTAAAGGAAGATGAAAGTGCATGAAATCCCCCGGTTACCAATTACAACATTCATATCTCTTATGGGTAAAGTGTTCACAGTCTGGTCAGGCTTTTCAATAACCCAAACATAAAGCACCCAAAAAACATTGTGAGGCTTTTTTCATGTAAACCCGATAGCACGTCTTTCCAATCTCATTTCATTTTACTCTAATCATTTCCTGTTGCTCTTTAAGCACAATATTTAGAGTATAATCCATGTTCCACTGTCTGTCCCAGTCAAGTTTGTTTGTTTTTTGTTAGATTTCTTTTTCTTTGTTGCCCCCTTCATCTCCAGCATGTTCATGGAAGTTCAAATGCAGTGCCATCCAATCATGTGGTCAAAGAAAAAGTATATTTGGTATGCCTACAAAAAAAATAAAAAAATTAGAAAATCAAAATGCATCAGGTATATGAAAAAAAAAATCACACAAAATGCTAATTCTATATATTATGTACATTAGGTCTGATTATTAAAGTATGGTTATTAAAATAGCTCAAAATTAGCTCTCATTTTGAAATTGTTTTACTTTTAACTACCTATAGTGTTAGGGTGTACATATAATGTTGTCCCATACCAAGTTATTACAATAAACGCTTACAGTTACTGTAAACTATATAACAGACCTCTATATTATTGTAGTAATGCCAAAAAGACTATTCTCTATCCAACTCTACAAAAGCCCTTCATATTTCACAGTACATGTGTCATAGTGGAGAGAAGCATGGCGACTCATTTGTATGTGAATACAATATCCATCACTGCTCGTTCCCAAGGATGGTGTTAATAATAAATGCTGTACCTGTACCTGCTGTAGAACAGAACAGAGTAAAATGGGATGTGAAGGCAGGATTTCAAGTCACAGCTGGGATGTTGAGCCCAAGTCTGAATCAATGCTGCATCACAGCTGCTTTGTCTGAGTGAAATGCTCTGCACAAAAGAGCAATGTGAAATCAGGCTGTAATGTGCTCCATCAGCTGAAGCAGCAACCTCATCTATTTGAATATTATTATAATATTTATAATAACAACAACAACAATAATAATAATGTATATTTAGACTACTACAATATGATTATCTTTATGTTGTCCATTCTCTCCATAAATCTCACACGTTTCATTGTAACTGGACTATCTTTGGACAAACATGGGATTTATCCATCTCTCTCACGTCAGTGTATTTCCATCGAGTGCACTTTAGGAGTCCAGGCTGTGCAAAGAGAAGACAGAGTAGATGATGGAACTAACACTGGAAATCCATGAGCTTCCTGCATACCTCCGCTGTTTGGTTCATGTTGGTATCTCCCTGATGACATGGGCGCTACAGCAAAGTGGGGGATACACTGGTCAAACACATCCTTTCCACATCCTGTATGAATAAGGGGCCTAAGTAGCCTCACATTAAAAAGAACATGGACAGGTCTCAGTGGGCCAGACAAAAAAAAAAACAAGCACCAGCTTCACTCATTCTGGTCTACAGGAACATGTGAGAAAGATTTCTAGGTAAGGAAGTGCACTGACAACCAATACTGTGTTCTCAGATTGCTTTATGTGCAAAGGCATTGCAAACAGGTTTCAAAATTCTATTTTTGTCCCCCTCACTTTTGTGTCCTCTTACTGTCAAGCCACCATAATCCAGATGAGAGAAGTTGATAAAAAATGTTGATACTCTCATCTGAGGCACTGAATGGAGCCTGTAATGAATACCTGCAGAAACTAGGAGAGGGTGAAATACAGATGGGGAATTCTTGTTAGTTAAGAAAGTTCTGGGGAAGAGAAAGAATTTCGCCCTCTCCTAGAGGTGGTAACATTATCAGACTGTATTGGCATGAATTTAAGATGGGAAAGAGAGCAGAGTGTGCACAACAGAGAGAGACGGAGAGCGAGAGGGCACACACAGAAAAAGACACAGACCGCAACAGTGAAAGATAGACAAACTGTTGAATCTGTAATGACGTCTCATCCGTGACCCTGCTTTTTCAAGTGAAGTTTCCAGAAATAAATATATATATATATATATATATACACATACAGCTTTACATTTGCCCAAAGCATAATTTGCTAATATCAAAAATATTTCTGTATGAATATAATTCACCCACCCACAGTTACACACTTCACTTCTCTGTCCCACTTCTCTGTAAACACAGTACCACACACTGTAGAGACGGGTGTAAAACTATATTTCTGATTCTTTCCTGCCTTTGTCCTTACAAATCTATCCTCTCCATTTCTTTCATCCGCCCTCATTCCTCCATCCTTTCCCTCCTTCCGTTCTCTGCGGCCCACTTCTGCACAGAGGGAATGGCAGCAGCCGTTTCAATAATTCACTTCCCCTCAGAACAGGTTGTGTTTGCATTGCAGGGTGCTGCAGGCGAGAATAGAGAGGGTGAGAAAGAAAGATTAAAAACCAGGAAGAATGAAGAATGAAGTCGAAATGGATGAAGACTTTGAATAGAAAGATATAATGAAAGTAAAATTTAAAAAAAACACAGCAGAGGAGAAAGCCTGTTGTGAGTAATCGTGATGTGGAAAAACAGAAAGAGGGAATTTGTTTTAGGGGGACAAGTCAGCTCTTTCTAGTCTCTTGTGTATGTTCAAGGAGGAGAAATGTTGCCCTATCAGAGGACATACTGAGAAAGGTTCCCCATGTAGAAAGGGAAAAGGGAAGAGATGAGGATGGTTAGTCTGATAAAAGCCAAAGCAGCAGTAAGCCAGCACCTATCACTGAAACATCTCAGAAGTCTCTGCCTCCAACTCTGCCAGCTCTTTTAGATCCACAGTGGTGTGTTTCGTATGTGTGTTTTTTGAAGCGGTTTGATTGAACGTTTAATCCTTTAGCTTGGCTTGTTTGCGCAGACGAAACCACTGCCATTCACAGTCTGATGGGACTGATTAACAACACTGGATGACAACGACTATAAAGTGTAGTTTTACTGTTGTGTTGACCTGTTGCTCCATACGGTTCTATTGGTATTAGGTACGTTGACATCTAATAAACCATCCCTAGCCTGTACTGTATAGCAGTTGCTCATGCTTAACAAAAACATAACTAAATAATAAATAGACAAATACTTATAGTAATTGATCCATGGTGGAAGAGCTGAAACAATTAATTGATTAGTCAATAGACAGAAAATTAATCGATAACAAATGATGATAAATCGTCATTTTTTAATAATAAAATACCAAAGATTTACTGGTTCCAGATTCTCAAATGTGAATATTTGCTGGTTTTCTTAGTTTTCTATTGTATTAAACTGAGTATGTTTGGGTTTTGGACTGTTGGTGGAACAGAACAAGACATTTGAAGACGTCAGCTGTGGGAAATTGTGATGGGCATTTTTAAAAATAGATTAAATAGATAGCTGGGATAGGCTCCAGCCCCCCCCGCGACCCTCTGAGGATAAGCGGTATAGATAATGGATGGATGGATGGATTAACTAGATTTGTTTCATTGCCAACATTTCAAAAGATGGCAACAAGCTTCCTGTGTGATTTTGATTGTAGTTCTCTTGTACAGTGTTCAGATTCACAAAGACGCCACATGTAAAAAACACCCTAAAGCAATCTTTTCAAATGTGGTTTGGGCTAAAGCAAATAAAGTTTAGGTCGCACCCTCATTGTCACTTTCTCTTGCTCTCTCGCACTGACTTGTTTCCCTCTGTTTCTTTCTCATTTCCTGAGCCCCTTGTCGGTCTAGCACTCTGTCTCTCTAGGGAAGCCTTTCTTCTTTTAGCTGCTCTGTATCTGGCCCTGCCCTTTTCAATGTCACTCTCACTGTGTCTCCCTCTGTTTTTTTATATGAGCCTTTCGCTCTGCCATGTATCCTTATTCTCTTCTTTCGTAAGCCAGATCCAAGTCATTTCACTGAATGTCAAAATTCAATTAGATTTCATCAGCTTCGCCAAGACATGTTAATGCCTGAAGTGGAAAGGTGTTGTTGTTGATAAATACATGAGGAGATTAATTTCAGACACAGTTATGTCAATTTAGTTTCACATACATAAAATGATGTAACTCCAATTTCTTTCTACATCACTTCAAATCCTCAAATGCTGTCTTAAAATATGTCCATTACAGCTGCTCAGAAAACCTACTATTGCATTATGGCTGTATGGCCATGAGATCGGCTGACGAATCGGAATATTGAAGAGTGTATCTCTGGTTTCTTTGGATGAAAGTGTGAAATTTACCTGATACACTAACGTGCTTAACAGCGCCTCCTCCTCAAATGAAGGATGTCTGGAGAAATAATTTCTTATGTGGGATATCGTGTCCTTACTGAGCCACAGGCATCATAGTGATTGAGTTCGACAGAATATTCTCATACATGCACTTGGAGATAGCAGCTCACATTTGTTATTTTCGGTCCTCGCTGAACAATTTTCCACATGCTTGCTACTGTGAGAGCTCCTTTTTACATTTTCACAAATTAAAACTTGGTTCATCTCCATCTCACAAGATTTTGATTAGACTGCAACATCTCTTCTTTATCACAGTTTATTACAATGATAAAGTGGTTGCCCTGATATGTCCAGGTCTTCATCAACTACAGTACTGATTCCCAACCATGGGTACTTGTGACCAAAGTGGTACTTCTGCAAATATGCCCACGTATTTGTTTTTCGGTGGGAAATAAACACACAAACCAGCCACAATAGGCCAACTGGACAGGACACCACTCACACCAAACTGAATCAGTTGCGACACCGTAAGAGAGAACTCCACAGATTTAGCATTGCACTTCCTGTTTGTCGAACATTGTCAGACAGGACATCTTTTTTATTTCACGCATTCCTCTTCCTTGTCCAAACCTGGCGCCTATGTTACTCAATGCATCTTCACCGCCAACAGTCAGAGATCCAGATGTTATGGTAGTAGCAGCTAATGTAGCCACAAGCCTCTAACCTTGAACAGAGATGAGGAGTGGGCTACAGAGGTCTGGTAAACTTACTTCTTTCTCTCCATACCCCAAGATTGTTTTCATTTTCAAACTTGCCTGGAGCCACAAAAGGCTTTACACAACTTGTTTCACATATGTAGTAGGACCTAAAAGAGGACTTTGATGTGTAAAATCAATTTCCGGTTTCATGTGCACATAAGACTAGTTAGTAAGTGAGCAGAGAACTCAAAATAAATTGCTAAAAGTTTTTATCCCTAACAATAATTAATAATTACTATTAAATTAAATCAAATTAACTCATTTGGAATATAACGGGTGGTGTGGATGAAGGGGTATTTGAACATATGATGGTAGGGCTGTGGGGGTATGTCAGTCATATAAAAAAATAATAAAAAAAACTGTCATCCACACTCAGCTAGGCTGTATGTGAACTGGGAAGCATGGTTTGCATAAAAATACAGTAAATTTATTCTTGTTTTTCTGTAACTGTCAAATTCCTGCCAGGGTTAAAACTGCCCTTCTTTTCACAAGCATTTACTTTCATAAATAATAAATCATAAATGAAATAAATTATTTCATAAAAATAATTGTTACATTTCGGTCTCCTGTTTGTTTCACCCTTTTCCACCCAAATCAAAACACCTTTCCCCTCTGTCCTCATTTCCTGAGGTTGCTGCTGCTCCCCAGTGTCAGCCCTCCACCCTGCTTCCCAAAGCCTGTCTGCAGCTTTCAATGACAGTGTGCGCTATGTCCTATATATGCAGTAAGTGGAGAGGTGGGTGGATGCTTGCCACTGAATCGGCGGATGATAGCGAGAAGATGACAGGGCTTTGGAGAAGAGAGGTGCTGGGTGTAAAGAAAGGGAAGGATAGTGAGGAGGGAGAGGGGAAGGAAGCGGGGAAGAAAAGTGATGAGGAGAGTTAAAGGGATGTATCTGTTGAAAGGGTTTGGATGAAGGGAGAGAATTAGGTGTAAAGTAGAGAATGGGTACATTTTGCCCCCATTTTGACATGTTAAGGGTGGCTATATGGATGGCTGGGAAGGAAAAGAGGATCAGAGAGAGGAGAGAAGAAGGGAAGAGAGGAAGATGACAGGAACATCTTTCTTGACAGGTACAAGTTTAGTAGATGGGTAAAGACAGAATGAGGGAGGAGGAGGAGGAGAGGGATCAGGATTGTGTAGTTGGTGGCAGGTAAATTGCTACACTGACAACATGGGGACTTTTTACCATATCCGACAGATTATACCCCATCTCTTCTGAGCCAGCTGAGATGCATGGAGAAAGACGGGAAAGGGTGAGAGCAGCAAGCTAAAATTTCAAACCTTTAAAGTGCCAGAAAATGTTTTACAGTAACCGTCATGAGCTGGAGAGGGAGGAGGGGGAGAGCAGTTTGCTGCTGAGGGAGAACAGGTTTGAGAACTAGAGAGGGAGAGGGCAAGATCTCCAAGCAGCATGGATCGCTGAATTATTGAGGCCAGACCTGTGTAGAAGCAGAAGATAGATTTCCAGTGTTGATCCCTTCCTGCTGACAGAAAGTTTAGTTGGACACAACCAACTCCAGCAGTTGCGGTTGTTTTGTTGTTGTTTGGGGGTTTTCAGCACGCAGGGAAAGACAGAACATGTGGGAAGGGAAGCCTCGAAAAATGTGGTTTTAGCAGAGGGTGTGCTTCCTGACACTAAGTCAGAGCATATGTGTATGATAAGGTTTTCCCTTGCAGTCAGTAGCTATGTGCAGGTTTTCTATGAAATGACAGATCAAAATATATGTCTTTGCTGAAGGTGCGACAGGCGGCGAGAACGGCTGCCTGTATGCATGGCACTTTACGCACTGTGAAACATCACCATTTGCTCAGTGTGAGCAATACAATATCAATATCACAAATATTTTAAATCTCCCTGAGGAGATTTGCACCTACTGTAAAGACTGGAACAGTGTGCTGATGCCAACAGATAGGGGTTTGTCCAAAAAATATTAAAGAACCAAATATAATCACATTAACCCTTATCTAGTTTATTCCAACCAACTTTTGTGGAAATCAGATTTGTTGTGTATACTGTTTAGAACATGTTTGCTAGGTTGATGGAAAAAAAAAATTGGTCAAACTTAAAGTTCCCTTTCACTCAATAATGTGTTTTGCTTTTTGTTACTTTACTTGGATGTTTCACCTTCACTGTGCAGATTTATATATGTGAAGAGTTTGACACTAGAAGGCTGTTTCCACACTCATTTGCTGAAGGGGGAAAGTCTCTCTGAGCTCAACTTAAATCTCAGTTTAAGACATGTAGGCGTGAGCATGATTTTCTGACATAACTAGTTTGGATTTTTCAACAAGGGAGAAGGAGTACATAAGTATGAGAATTTTTTAAAAGGTAATTCAATTTTTTTCTCAAAAAAAATGTATCAGACACCAATTATTATTCCAAGTAGGTTATGAGTATAGTAACCCTAACCCTACATCTTGAAACGTGTGGAGGGGATCTTTAAAGCCACTGTCTGTAGGATTTAAAAAGTTCCAACCGTGAAACCCCAGTGGTAGTCACAAAAAAAGACACTGGCAGACAGCTACGCAATACTGAAAGCAACACATAAACTGCACCTATTTTTACTGGAACTGTCAAATTTTTCCACAAACAAAAACTCCATCAGAATAATCTAAAAGATGCTCTAAATCACTTAAATGTACACATAGTGGCTTTGAAATTATGCTAAAAATATACCCTGACAAATGTTTGAATTTCAAAATGAAACTATGCAAAACATTCAAATAGAAAGTTTCTTGAGAAGAAAGAAGCCAAAGAAAGAAATAAGGGCTGAAGCCAAAAGGACAGGAGGGGAAAAGAGAAGGGAGTGAAGAATAAAGAGAGCGACAGTGTGAGAGAAGTGCAGGAGGAGGCAGACGGTCTCTGATGTAAGCCATGTTCTCACCGCTGTTCACAACAGTCCTGTCGCCTTTATGAATAAGTTAGATGCCAAATGTTCCCTCCCTCTTATGTCCATGCATGCAAACGTAGAAACACACACACACACACACTATAGCCCTTGTTCCTTCGCTCTCAAAACACACCGGAATCAGAACCTAAACTCAAAAAAAACAAACACCGACATCACAGAGCACACCTACACTCCAACAGCTTTGTTATTTTCGCCTCTACTACAATATATTAAAATATTCAACACGTTCTCATCCCAGGGCGTCAAATACTGACGCTGTGTCACGCCCCTTTGCATCTCATACAGACGCACAAGGTACCCTTTGGCGTCTGTATGAGACGCCTTTTTAACATGTGGTTAACGTTGTGAAATGGTCGCAGTTTGGTCAGGTTTAGGCACCAAAACTACTTGGTTAGGTTTAGGAAATGATCATGGTTTCTTTAAATAAGTCAACATTGACTTTTGGTTTCACACGGGACAAACCCCGACCTCCTGGGTGAAAGTTCTATGAAAGTCCTGTGTTTGACCCATCCATCCACCCCAGCCTCCTATCTTTGTCGCTCTTTATACTACATCACCTGACGCAGATGGCTTTATGTTGAAAGCCCGGTGCGTCTCATACAGACGGTAAAGGGTACCTTGTGTGTCTATATGAGACCCCGAGGAGAGTGACAAAACGTTGGTATTTGACGACCTGGGAATGAGAACGGGCTGAAATATTAAATTGCCCTGCATTCCCAAAATTGTGCACAAAGACACAAACACACATACGTAGATATTCCATCCTGAATCTGAGCCAGTAAGAGGTGCTTGATAACATCTGACTGAGTGACAGGAGTACAGAGGAGCAAAGTGAAACCCTGACAGTTTTTCCTACTCACAGGGCACCCACGTTGTCCTGTTACGCTCTGGACTACTCTGAAGAGGTGTGTGTGTGTGTGTGTGTGCGCGCGTGCGTGCGTGCGTGCGTGTGTGAGTGAGACACTGACTAACATCTCAGTACAGAGAGATGAGAGTGGGTGAGACTGAGGTAATGATCTATGAGTTCAGCAAAAGGTAAATGCAGTGAGAGATGTTTGCGCACGTGCCCGTCTGCAATGTGCATGTGAAAATTGTGCGTGGGCTCTCGTGTGTGCTATTGTCCAAAGACAGGAAAAAAAAGAAATAAAAATGAACAAGATAGAAAGGAGTATTACATGATGATCTGTGAGCAGAAAATTAGAATAATTCTAGCAGCCCTTCAGCATAGACGCTGCTGGAGCCTGCAGTGATTCTCAACATTTCAGTCCTCCTCATCAAACTCCTATCTTTGATTTCTTCAAGCCTAACTTTGAGAAAAATGGAAATATTTCCCAGGAATATAGACACTAAAATTCAATCAGTCTGTCAATCTCTATTTATTTTACAATGTCTCCAATGGGTTTAAGTGCATAATTTTTGTAAAATTTACCTCTAAAAAGGGATAGTTTGCCATTTTGGGAATTACACTTGCTGAGAGTTACGTGAGGGGATCAAAATGCACCTGTTTCCAGTCTTGATGCTAAGATAAGCTAACCTGCAGATGCCCCCAGCTACATATTTACTGTACGTGAGTGATAGTCTTCTCATTTAACTCTCTGCAAGAAAGCAAAAAACTATTCCTATAAAATCTAAGTTCTACTCCTCACCTTGTTCTAAAATATATTTTCCTGTCCTACATCCCTTCAAAAAAAAAAAAAAAAA